>JACEFZ010012866.1:0-38446 GCA_014155875.1 Cepaea nemoralis
CCCCCCCGCCAAAAAACGTATTCTTCTATGTTCGCCGTCAGGTTAAATTCAACGCTGTATTAGTTGAAACCAATCGCGCATTTAAAGGTAGTTCGTTCCTTCTTCAAAGGGTTTAGGTTCTCTTCTTGGGATGCCTCAGTACAGTATTTCAACCCTTGGTTGGGTCCTTCTGAGATGGAGTACATAAAATTCGACGTCTTGAGAACGATCAAAAGTAACAGACCCAAAAAAGGATTAGCGAGCGGCTCTCTTTTGTAGTAGAGCCCTGAGATAGTCTGACACGTCAACAAAACAGGGCCCAAAATCCATGAAGTAATGAGGTATTTTTTTGCTGTTTTGATTGTCTTTTACCAACGTTTTTTTTTTCAGTTGTTAGCGCTCAGAAAAAAACCTATTAACATGAGGCTGAACTTGTTTGTCTTATTGAAAAGTTCTTGCTCACCTGAAACAACGATCAGACTGGATTGCCCTTCACCCAAAACTCTTGCTCGCTCAAGACACGATCAAACTGGGTCGACTTTCAGCAAAATCCTGCTCGCTCGAGATATCGATTACTGACTTAAAGCTTCAGCACATCCTGACACGACGCCAGAGAAATGGACAAGAGGAGCCATTAGGATGGTGTTTACATTTGATGCTCCCCGGGTTGATGACAATCGCAGGCGCTGAAAACCTGTTATGGAAAGTTGGTCTTCAGCCTTTCTTGACGCCAATTAAATTTTGATATCAAGTCGTGAAAAAGGACTTACAGACAACCACCCCGGCGGGCTTTTGGTTGCTGTACTCCTCACAGATAACTTATTGGCCATCTTTCCAACTGCGCTTTGTTATTTTCAATACTTTTTTAGAACCGTGCGAAATTCTGTTTCTGGCGATCGACACAAAGGGACCAAGGATCTGAGCTACTTCGATGTATTATATAGTAGACATCTTTTTTAGACTCCACGATCTTACTCGGTAGACAGCATTTTGAGACCCCGGGACCTACTTAGTGGACAGCTTTTTTGAGACTCCGCGTTGTACCAGGTTCGAATCCTGTGTCGTGGGCTCCAAAATTAGTTCCCCATAACAGTGTGAAGGACTAAGAAAAACGATGGTTTCATATAAATAAGGTTTTTTTCGGTTGATGGCAAGTACTATTAACATGGCGTCCTTCCCGTTCCGCCCTGATCTTGACTGCCCCTGACAACCCAAATACGTCACGACTTGAGCACCCCTTTCCCATTCTCCCCGATGCTCAATCGTGCCGTAGCCTTTTTCCCCCCTATACTCTACTTTTGTTACACTTTGACAGTTGTGAACGAGTCACCAATTTCATGCAGACGGAAAATTAGAATGTGGACATACAGTACCATTCTCAACTGAGAGTGTAAATGCAGCATTAGCCTCCAGAGACAATTTGGTGTTCCACTTTGCAATGGTCAACGAAAACCCATGCCAATGTTTGCTGGACAGGGGCAGCCCCCTTTTTGGTCTTAGAAAGGAACTGGTGAATCCAAATGATTATACAGGTGAGGGTCAAATGCCGAACCTTTTCGGGTAATATTAAAAATTTTCCCCTTTTGGGCTAAAGCCCGTATTAACACTCCTTTCCTTTCGGGTTTACCTTTACATGTGCGTTTTTTAGATAACCCTTGTACTGTTTTAATTTTGGGATGCTTACCCCAATTGAAACTTTTGCACTAACGAAGAAATAGCTGCATGGGAAAATTTAATGCAGCTAATGCAACAACCAGAGCAGATACTATGAAACACCAAGACACACTACAAGATGAAAACTACTGTTGCTATCACCAATAGCACGGATGATACCACCAGACAAAAATTCATAGACCAGCAAAAAGCTGATCCTAGTGTGTCTCCATATCTAAAGCTTTTGAAAGAAAAAGCCAAAACGAAAAAAAAAGCATCATGGTTTTTTAGAAAATAATGGTATTCTTACTCTGGACTATAGAAAACTCAACAATGTCACTAAGATCGACGCAAAACCCAAATTTCCCTTCCCTGCGAAGATTTTTATCTTGATATGCCCACCTCCAAAATCTTCTCTAAATTAAAACTTACTAAGGGATATTGGCAGGTCCTATGCAGACTAAATCTATCCATCTTATTGCATTCTCAACACCTCTAGGTCTTTACGAGTGGCGATTTTTTCCCTTTTCCCGGACTTCGTAATGCCCCTGCCACTTTCGTATGTTACTAGAGATTTATACATGGAGTGACGAATACGTGACATATATAGATGATATTTGTGTCCATACAGATGGACGGACAACACATTTACTGAAATCAGACATGTTTTTTCGATAGGTTGCGACTTTTCGGTCTCACTGTCAAACCGAGCAAATTTCGAATTGGGCCTAAAAAAAATTGATTTTTTGGGTCATGTCATTTCACAAGGAAAACTAAAAACTGACAATAGAATTTTCCCAAAAATTATGAACCTGACCATGCCTACAACAAAAAAGCAGGTCAGGAGCCTTTTGGGTTTGATAAATTATTATAGCAAGTTCATACCGAACTTAGCTGAAATTAAAAGTGTATTTTCAAATTTTTTTAAAAGCATCAGTAAAATTAGATGTCAAAGATGCATTATTAATTTCTGCATTGTCAAAATTGAAAATTATTTAGTAATGTTACCAATCCTCCTTTTGCCTAATCCTAGGCTCGTTTATTATCTTAGGACAGATGCCAGCAGGATTTCCATCGCTGCAGTACTAGGCCAGTTTTATGATGGATCTTCCATCCAATTTGCTACGTGAGCCGCAAGATCACACCGGCTGAGTCCAGATATTCCATATCAGATTTGGGAAAAGCCCTAAGCGTCATCTATTCGGTGAGGAAGTTGCATCGATTTCTGGGGGTAATCACTCGTAGTCCAGACTGAAAACTCCCCAATCACGGTCATACAAAGGGGGGTACATCGCAATGACCGCATCTACAGGTGGTCATTAATATTACAAAATTTATAATTTTAGTATAGAGCATATTAAGGGTAGGGACAACATACTTGCTGTACCCTTAGTCGCCCATCTGAGGTAGAAATACCTGATATTCCACATGAATAGGTAGTGTAAGAATGTTAATTTAGTACACTTAAAGTATCCTGTGTAGAATATACTATTGAATACATAGACATCAGGATCAGGGCTGTGTGCTAAGAACAGTGAAACTACCATGTGGCCGTTTGACAGCAGAATAAAACTTTTGCCAAGAACAAGGAAATCACCGTGTGTACATAGAAGCTC
Source organism: Cepaea nemoralis (assembly GCA_014155875.1). NCBI lineage: Eukaryota > Metazoa > Mollusca > Gastropoda > Stylommatophora > Helicidae > Cepaea > Cepaea nemoralis. The sequence goes on from JACEFZ010012866.1 coordinate 3,249, forward strand.
GTTTCTTACTATGCTCCATTGTGCTCCGGTGAATCACCTGTGTTTAAACACATAAAAAAAAGTGTCAGAACATTGTAGAATAAAGACACGAAGATACTTGTCTACGACACCAGCGGACTCGACGAGTGGAAGAATACCATAAGACACAAGTATGACTGTGTAGTGTAGTTTGTATACCCAGGATAGTTGTGTTATATATAAACTATGCCAATGAAAGCAATTTTTATACGTTATGGCAAGCACTCCTGAGGTAAATAAATACCATTGGTTAAAATAATATTTATTGTGATATGTAATATAACGGTTTAAGATAGTGGTAAATTATAGTTAGATTTGTTTCTTTTAAAATTTGAGTTAGATTAGATTTAAGGAATAGAATAGATTTTTTTGTTTGTTTGTTTTGTTGTGTGTGGTTTTTTTTTTTTTTTTTTGTTGGTAGTTTAGATAAATCATTTACCCCTTACTTAGCATAAAAATAGATTAGGATAAAGTGATATATAAAGTAGGATAAAATGATAAAAATAGATTTGGATAGTACTTTAAACTTAATAACAGCAAAATAAAGATTAGTATAAAAAGCTTAAAATAAGAACAACGCCATGTAGTCATTTTAATTCCATTTATTTTTTAATTTCCTCTTTATGAACACTTTAACAAACCCCATCATTTAGGGGCTAAAATTAGGTTATACGTTATAGGATAAAAGGATTATACAAAATGAACAGACATCATTTATACCATGTACATTAAAAATATCCATTATATTTTTTTTCATTTTAAAAATTTAAAAACATTATTTTGAATTTTGTTACATTTCACATTACCCATTTCATATAGATACATAACTATCTCACATCATTTCATTTTTGTAGATAGTTAGATTATTTCCCTTTAAATTTGGTAAATTTTGTACAACAAAATAGAATATAGATATTAGAGGAAATTTGTATTAGTATTTCAATAGAATATAGTGTTTAATAATATCAGGGGACAAACTATCAACCCCATTTCATCCATGTAAATATTTTTTTAAATACATGACTCGTGCAGTAAGTTACGCACAGTCATGAAGCTCAAATTTTTTCAAACTGAGCCAAACTTGTACAGTGTCACTTCAAGGTTTTTAAAATAATTGTGAGACTAAAAGATGTGTGACAGAATTTGTGAAAGTGAGAGAAAAATGGTAAACATACAAGGAGAGTGAAGGCAGCCAGCGGATTTTTCTGCCGCTCAGCGCGATTTTTTAATTATTTGTCTGCGTCAAGCTTTTGTTTCAATGTTTTTGCTGGTTTGTCCTTGTACTTTTGTCCTGGCAGTTTTCTAAAGGTAGTGGCTGATCCATTTGTACATTTTTCCCACAAACATGCTTTTTTTGCAGTTTTACTTTCAGCCCTTTCCCTTTCCATATTTTATCAAATGTTTTTTCTAAATCTATCCAGACGCTAGTGTGTGCTTTTTCTTTTGGAAGGCATCCTCTATTTCCTGAGCTATATAGGTTATTTGATTTTTCAGTGGTTTTGTACTTCTGAATCTTGCTTGGTGAGGTGTTAAGAGGTGGTTTTTTTCCAGATCCCATGTTAGCCTGCCATTGATAATGCGTTCCTTTAAAATTTTCCTACACAGCTAAGAAGACTGATAGGTCGATAGCCATTTGGTTCTTCCGGGTTCTTTCCTTTTTTTGGGACTGGTATTAGTATAGCTTCCTTCCATGCCTGTGGGACTATTCCCCTCTTCCAGCTGAAATTTTAGGATTGCTAGTAGTTTCTTTTTTGCCTTGGGGCCTAGTGCTATTAGCATTTCATTTGTGTTTCCATCCTTTCCGGGTGATCTTTTTTTTAAAATGTTCGCTTCAGTTGAGATGTTCGCTTCAGTTGTTGTTTTTCTCTGCGGACTTCCTAGCATCTTCAATTTTTGTCCCCCAAGCTTTGTAGTTTCAGTCCAGTATGGTTTGTCTCCCCCCATGTGTCTCCCCTTGCCGTGGTGGGGGGGGCTTTTCGTGTCCCATGACCCCCTGTGCTTGCCGATGGGGGAAAAACTAAATCGGACAGCATATGGGATAGGGACCAGAAAGAGAGACAAAACCTGCTGCTCTGCAGGTGAGATGAGGATAGCAGTCCAAAAAATTTTTATCAGGCGCACAAAGGCAGAAGTTCTTGGTCCGGACAAAACACTAAAGGCTCCCTGTCGAGGGCTGTGGCTGAAACGCCTCTAAGCCACAAACCCTCGGACCTTAGAGCCGGGCCGATAGCCACCCCTGAAAAAAAAGGCGTGATACTGAGCAAGCTACATGCTCAGGTCGGAAGAAGTTCTAAGGCTCTCAGCTGGGGGATATGAGAGATTCCCGGGGTGAGGGGCCAGGCCTTTTCTCGTTCACCGCTGCACGAAGGAAAGGTGCTGATCCGGCAGCACAAGTAGCCTACCTCGTGAGCGAGTACAAAAGTCAAAAAGTGCCCCAGTCGAAGAAAGTGGCTGCGAAAACTGTATCTAACTCATAGAGAGTGTAGACAAAAGTGGAAGAACGTCTCAATGCCCAAAAAGGGAAAACGCACGGCGAGCGAACCTATTGCGTGGTCCGAAGTCAAAAGCGTGGGTGTCGCTTGCAGTCTGACCGCCCCTGGTGTGTGCCTGAGCGATCAGTGGCAAACGAGTTGCCCAACACATGGAAGTGAGGAACTAAAGCAGCCATGAGCAGGACGTGGCAACTCCTCGGGTGACCCCCAGTCACAGAGCAATATGTGCCGGCTCTGCAATTATGGAACCCCCCTTGGATAGCGAGGGAATGCTCATGGTCGGGCCCCTGCCTTCCCTTGAGGGCCGACCCGATGTCGTTCATCGTTCTATCTTGACCAGCTGAGATGTTAGCGAATTTAAACCCAGCCCAACGTGCCTCGAAAAAAGAGGAGGGGGGCAAAACCCTCATTAAAAAATGCCCGCTGGAAGTCGGAAGTGTCGTCCTACGGGTGGCAAACTAAAAAATTTACATACGCATTTACGTCCGAGTGAAATTTTCTCGTCCGAATGTCTCTCGTGCTAGGAACAGCTCTGACTACATAGTTTCCGAATGTCGCTCTCGTCGGAACAGCTCTGACTGGGTAGTTTCCGAATGTCTGTTGAGCCCGGAAAAGCTCTGATGGGCGCAAAAGACAAGCACATGTCCGAAAACTCGCTGAGTGGATGCGTCTGCAAACCTGTCTGGTTTGTGCGGGAATGACCCGGGGGAAAAGAAATGACCAATATTGAAGTGAGGATTTAAAGCAGCCATGAGCAGGACGTGACGATCTCCCTCGGTGACCCCGATCCAGGGCGTTAGTGTCGGCCTGCAACTATGGAAGCAACCTTGGATGGCGGAAAATGCTATGGACGTCCCTGCCTTCCTTTGGGGGATGACCGTTGTCTTCGACCGTTCCACCTTGGCCAGCATGGTTGTAGATGGCCCCAAAAAAAAAGTGAGAGTCTCCAGGAATGCTACCGGGTCAAAAATGCACGCTAAAGTCGAGGTTGGCCTACGGGTTTCGGCCCAAGGGCGCATAACAGACACACCGCAATCACATCTAAAAAAAACATCCGGATGAACGAAAAGAAGAAGAAGTATGGTTTGTAATTTTTCCTCGCCCCCTCTTGGAATAGACTCAGGGGCCGCCTGATTATTGCTCTGTTTAGATTTTCCCACCTTTTGCTTCATGTTGCCATATCGTGTATTATGTTTTCACAATATTTTGTCTGTTAGTATGGAAAATCTGTCCCAATCTGCTCTTTTGGGTAATTCCAGCGGGGCAAAGGCTTTTGCTCCTGTGGAACATACCCCAAATATTATTACAAGCTTGATTGGTCTGTGGTCACAAACCTGCTAATTGGTCAAGCAATGGCGATCGATTTGTGGGGATGTCTCCTGTGCAGAAAGCTAAGTCTGGAGTAGAAGTGGTAATCCATCTTCTGGAGTAGAAGCTGGGTGTGTCATCCGCTTTGTTAAGTAGATGGAGTTTTGAGTCTATTTCCCAGTCCTCCACTTCATCTCCTCTTTTGTCAGTATCTGGGTATCCCCATCTTTCTGAGCGGCTATTAAAGGTCTCCCACAACAATGCAATTTGTGTCAGTTATTTCATGTTTGAGAGTGTAAGATCCCTTTTCTGGGGCTATACAGATTGTAAATTCTAATTTTCACGTCCTTTATCATTATATCAACACCTATAATTTCCGTTTGGTTTTCAGAGATCACAGATACTTCGCTGCACGGTATTATATTTCGTGTAAGTATTAGAACTCCCCTTTGTGTCCTTCGCTGTCGAAACGTGTGGCCTGAATTCCCTCGACTGAAAATGTGCGATTGGCGTTGAGGTGTGTCTCTTGAATGCATGCCACATCTATTCCTATCTTATGAAGACGCTGTGTTAGGGAGGCTTTCTTGTTATAAACTCCTTCTGCATTCCATTGTAGTATGTTGAGTGTCCGGGTGTTTGGTCAATAGCTCTTAACCTACTCCTCTGTGCCTTGACTCCACAGCACAGGGGAAGGTGACCACCTAGTAGTCATGGGTGGACCCCCTCGAGGCAGGGGGCCCGGCACTATCACCGCCTGATGGGACTTCACGGGATTAGCACCATAACGATTAATTTTCTATCTGTGGCATCATGAAATGATAAAGTACGTTGCACTTCTTTGTCAAGCCTGTGGCTCAGTACATCCGATTTCGACAAGCATTTGTTCGGGATGCTTTCCCTAGCCTTTGACTGTCCCCAGTCTACCTACAGGCAGCAGGTTTGTACGGTCTCTTCGTCTGGTCCCTCTCCCTTGACCTGTCCGACATGGGTGACCCTACCAGTAGCTGTGCTACCGTCGGCATAGCTCTTGGGGTCATTGGAACGCGCAAGCCCCTCTACCTCGTCAAGGTGGACGCACGGCAGAGGGGAGATCTTAATAGTAACCCCCTCCGTTTAAAACAGCGGCACTTCTTTTAAAAATACACCGACAAAAGGAAATGCAGTTTAAGCTGTGTTTCTACCTACAACGGCGCTGACACTACAGGTTTCAAATAAAACTGCGTCGTCAATAGACAATACGATACTGCGCGTGGGAAAAAATACAAAAACGCTGATACAAGCAATCCAACATACCCCGAAAAGACAAATCAATACATCGACAGCCAGGCCCGACCTACAGTGCAGGATTTAAGTATAAGTACACAAAACTATAGCTTGGGGGCCCCCAAAAAAGTGGGGCCCCAAAAATATTGTCGGGGTGAGCAATTGTCATATATGTATATATGACATAGAATATCTGGACTTATAAAGGGCCCCATATTTCAAATAGCTTAGGGCCTTATGCAATCTAAATCCCGGGCCCCGCCGACCTAACAAGGTCTACCACTCTTGTTGATTGTATACACTACCGGGCTCCATCTACTCCAGTCACACATTTCCTAAATCATTACGTCTAGTTTCCCAAATTCATAGTATCCTATCGATGATCTGAAAACATTTCCCCCCTTGTGTTACATTTCCCCATTTTTGTTCCTGCATCGTTCACTGCACGGGTCTTTTTCCCCGGGGATATGTTCTCCCCTCCACGATACCTCTTCTAGAAGAGTTACTTACTCGTATTCGTTGCCTTGGTCCTTGACCTCAAGTAAAAAGTGTCGGTGATTTTTTATGTCTACTCTAACTGTCGGTTTAACACCCGTCTGACGTCTTTTACATTTGGGTGTCCGTATCTGTTCTATATATCATTTAACCCCGTCTAGCATGTTCACCTATTGTTAAAACCTATCCCGATATAGAACTGTGACACTTGACATCAGTTATCATCCATGATGTGCTATAGTAACGCAACGTGTTTGCAAGGTGGGTACCACGGGATCTTACCCCCGACTTGAAACATAATGCTGGTCAAGAACGTTTGCAATGATTTAAAGCAGAAGGTGGTGGTTTCAATCAAGAATGTTACTTGAGATAAAAAAATGGGTTAAATACCACGAGCCTAAAACGAAGAGAGCGAGCAAGGGAAAGGCACCATCCTTCCTCGCCGAAACCCAAAGAAGTTTCGCACGCAGCCATCTGCAGGGAAGATTTGCTGACTCTCTTTTGGGGTGAAATAGGCGTTATTTTGTAGCACTACATGCCAGGAGGGAAAAACTGTTACCACTGACACATATAAAGACCTTCTCATGAATCATATACGACCCGCAATCAAACCCAACGACGTGGATTTAACAATGCTCGACCCCATACTGCCCCCTGTAACGGTTGGAACTATCAAAGACTCCACTATCAGTGTGTACACATCCCCGTACTAGTAAAAACCCAGCCCCAAGTGATTTCCACATATTTTGACAACTCAAAGAGTCATTGGAGGAAATCCAAGCACTTTATCGGCGCTGGAGAACTGCATTGAACGCAGTGGTGGCTAATGGAAAAAGATATATTTGTTCTTTTCTTTTTTAGAATATATTCAAAACCCCCACACAAAGAAAAAACCCTTTCAGGTTTGCATTTGAAGCCCACTCGTATTAGTAAACATTTGCACTCACTCGCACTCCTTGCGTTAACGAAAATCAAGAGCGGACTAAGTGCGTGGCGCAACCAAACTCACAATATATTTTTTATGGGGAAAAAAAGATATATTTAAAAAGTTCGTTGTTTAAACAATGAGCTATAACCCAAAAAATTTTTAAAAGTTGAAACAGATTATGCAGAAATAAAATACATGAAGAGGAAAAGAAAATTTTCTTCTGCGCTCAGTTCATCACGCACGCACGCGGCGCGCGCGCACACACAACACACAGAATGAGAGAGAGAGAGAGAGAGAGAGAGAAGAGGGAGAGGGGAAAAGGGGAGAGAGAGAGAGAGAGAGAGAGAGAGAGAGAGATTTGAGAAAATTTTTGTGGACGCTGTGGTTAAAAAAAAGAGTCACCTGGGGTGTTGGGTTTCAGTCTAGGCCAGAGCTGATCTGAATTCTTAGCCTCATTATGAGAGTCGAGGAACAAAAGTACTCGATGCCCCTCATGATTCAACAATGTTCATCTTCCCCCCCCCCCCCCCCCACCCCACCTCCACCCCACCAGATGGTGAATCAGCCCCATAACCTCCCAAGGCTTAAGGTGACAATAGCGGCTATGTGGCTTCTTAAAATGGAAAAAATAAAGCAGTCGCATGACCCTAGTATTTTGTCATGGTCAAATGGCTGACTTTCACGGGGTCTCAGCAGAAAAGAATGAAGCAATACTAGTTTCGGGCTACCGGTCTCCCATCGCAGTTTTGTATTTCACGAAACTTCGGGTGGCGTGATATTAATTAACTAAATCCCCATTCTAACTGAATTTCCCGGGAAATAAAGGGGACAGGGGTGATAAAAATTTCGTAGTCACAATGCGTCCTCAAGCGTTATTGATAAATTCAGTTTTGTCTTCCAATGTGAGTGTCAAGCAACTTACAAGGTAGAACGGAAAGTCAGTTGTAACAAATTGCATAGCCGAACATACACAGCCAGTGTGGGTGGAAAAGAGAGTTATTTCAGGAATCCCGTGCAGTCGAAGGCTATAAAACGCCGTCCTCGACGATTTTTCAAAAACTAATAAAAAACAGTCAAATGTGATATTTTTTTTTAAAGCTGTTTGTGTGCTGTATTTGACGAACAATAAACGATTGCTGTGCATTATGCACCTGACCAGATGCAGCGAAATATGCCAGGCAATAAACCGTGCAACATAGTGTTTGTGGATTCTGTGTATTAAATTCACTATGGGAGTACATTGTTTTGAATTTCTGAAATGTGCTTATTTATGAATTGTCTTGGTGGCCTCATAGGGTTCGCCAACTGATACGTAAGCGCAATTTATGGCCTGATATGTTACTGTGCTTCGTCAGGTGTAACTACAGGTGGAAAAGATACCACATGTTGGTGTTATTGTTTGCTGATATATGTCAGTTATCTCTAAATTCCACAGTACTGCAAGCACAACGTCCTATGATATAACATGATTATAGATTATGATTTTGGTTTTCTGTTGTTTTTGGTCTTGCTGTTTGCTTTCAGTGTCATGTCATGGGTTGCTCACAGTTCTATTCTTCCCCTTACACTACACTCATCCAACCCCTTATACTACACTCACCCCAAACCCCCTTTTACTACACTCATCCAACCCCTTATACTACACTCATCCAACCCCTTATACTACACTCACCCAACCCCTTATACTACACTCAACCACCCTTTACTAGAAAAAAAACCTTCGGTATGGTGCAGCCTACAGCGCGTGTGCCAGACAGCCAGCACACAACACTAAAACCCAAACCCCCTTTTACTAGAAAAAAACCCTTCGGTATGGTGCAGCCTAGAGCGCGTGTGCCAGACAGCCAGCACACAACAATTATGGTCATTACAACATATAAAAATCATACATTGTCCCGGAGCAGGCTCCTGCTATGTCTGTGATGTGATACCGGAAACACATTTTTAGGCCTGAGAGCAAGGAAGGTGATACCGGCATCACATTTTTAGACAGAGCAAGGAAGGTGATACCGGCATCACATTTTTAGACCTGAGAGCAAGGAAGGTGATACCGGCATCACATTTTTAGACCTGAGAGCAAGGAAGGTGATACCCGGGATCACATTTTTAGACCTGAGGCAAGGAATGTGACCAGTCTTTCCTTCACTTTGGCAAGCGGACAGCCCAGGTGTCGAACCAACGTTCGACCGTGCTATGGCATTACTAGAGACGTTCCCGATCAGCTTCATTACCGCGACCGCTATAACTAAATAACCCCCTATATGCCCGCTATAAATAAAATATTACAAATTTTATAAAAGTCGCTTAAATGTCGACAGGGTCGACTTCATTGCATCGGGTTTTTATCCCAAATGGCTCAGCCTCTTTCCACAGCGCGGGCTGCCGAAAGCGTCGCACAAAGCACGAACTTCGTAACTCCAGCGACGACCCCCAGGAGTCTCCGAAAAAATACACTCGTGAACCGAAAGGATGCGCCCCGGGAAACGAACCACAAACTTCGGAGCCCTAGTCAAACGGCTTGACCACTTCGCCACGGAGACTCCCTAACAATATATAACAGTATATGACAATATAACAATATATAACAATATATCAACAACATATCAACAATATAGTTTAGTTTAGTTTAGTTTAGTCGATGGATCAACATCACGCACACGGTTGTAACCCATAAGTGCTCCGTTCTCCTCCTAACTCAAACCTGAGTCTGGAGAAACTCTAGCTCAGTGCACGAACTCCGTAGCACCGGCGAGGATCCTGAAATACTTTGGGTAGATTTTTAACTTGAAATTTTGCCAGGGCAGCACCGTTAGGCTACTCTTTTTCGATTTCCAACTGCCAAGGGATTTTTTACGTGCGCAACAATACACACGGGCGTCCGATCTCACTACCCAGAGGACCAGGGGAAATTTTATTACTAGAAGTCCACTGTGAAAAGATCCCGGTCCTCACGGGGGACTGAACCCGGGACCTCCAGCCACTCGAGGCGGGCACCATACTTCGAGACCACGCAGTCCCCCAACAACAATATATAACAGTATATGAACAATATAACAATATATCAACATATAACAATGTATAACAATATAACAGTATATGAACAATATAACAATATATCAAAAATATAACAATGTATAACAATATATAACAGTATATGAACATGTCGACATGATAAGGATGCTTGACGATCTACAAATTGATGGAAAGACCCTAGACATGTAAAAAACATATATTGGAAACAACAAGCTGCCATCAGAATTGATAATGATGTAGGTCAATATCAGCCTATTAAAAGAGGTGTGAGACAGGGATGTGTAATGTCTCCAGATCTTTTTTTCCCTGTCCAGTGAAATATATTTCAGAAATATAGAAGATATGGAAGGAATCAACATTGGGGGACGATACATCAATAACATTAGATATGCAGATGATACAGTCTTGATTGCAGACAATGAACAGGACCTGCAAAATTTAGTAGATGCGGTTGTTGCACACAGTGAACAACTAGGGTTAGAACTGAATATTAAGAAGACACATATTATGGTCGTCACTGGGAAGAAGGAAATACCACAATGTGATATACGAGTAAATGGGCATATTCTTAAGCAAGTGAATCGATACATGTTATCTCGGCACAGTCATAACATCTGATGGGAGATGCCTTGAAGAGATTAGAACAAGAATTGCCATTGCGAAGGTATCCTTTTGCAAGATGAAAACATACTGACCAATAAAAAGATATCAATTGAAACGAGAAAAAGAGTGTTAAGAGTACATAGAACCTGTGCTTTTGTATGGATGTGAAGGCTGTGGACATAAGCAGTTTACGCTGAAAACAGCTGATGGCTGTGGGAAATGTGGTTTCTAAGGAAAATGCAAAGAATACCATGCACCGGACAGAAAAACCATATGAATAAGGCCTTCAAGAACAACAAATGACGACTCGCTAAAACCTGATTAGGAATCCTTAGACGTAAGACAGTCAAAATATTTTGGGGCATGGTCTATGAGAAGAATGACTGGAAAACCTTGGTGACAACTGGCAAGATCGAAGGGAAGAGACCAAGGGGAAACCGAGAAGTAAATACCTGATGGCCTTGTCCACGTGGCATGTCGAGACAGGAGCACGGAGCTGATCCACGACTCCTGGTGATCGAGTGAGATTGCAGAACATGACCGCCCACGCTTACCGGCATGGCACATGGCTGGATGGATGTGATGGAACAATATAACAATATATGCATATATCACATTCAGTGATCCTGATTGCTTACATATTATAATTCATGATCAATGTAACATTATGCGCATATCTTCTGCTGTGATTGTTGTAGAGCTTAGCTTTGACAATCACTTGACTATTATACAATTATTGTACAGCTTAGCTTTGACAATCACTAGACTATTATAAAATTGTTGTACAGCTTAGATTTGACAATTATTTGACTAGATACAATTGTTGTACAGTTTTAGCTCTGTCAATCACTTGACTAGTATACAATTGTTGTACAGCGTAGCCTTGACAATCACTGACTATTATACAATTGTTGTACAGCTTAGCTTTGACAATGACTAGACTATTATACAACGTTGTACAGCTTAGCTTTGACAATCATTTTCTGTTCCTGTTCTGAGGTTATAAATGTATTGTCGAAAACCTTCGATCATAAGGGCGTGATGCCCGCATCCGATACGCCCATCTGGAGATCATCCGCCCACATCTTGCACCATCTTCTCTTTGGCCTTCCTCTTCCCACTTCCCAGTCATATACCCCTCCTTATTCTTCTCTCCCAACTTTCCTGACGTTTCAAGTTACCAATCATTTCAATTTTCGTTGTTTTATCATCTTTAATAGCCAACCCTTTTTCAATATTCAGCTCTTTAAGTACGAATAATTTTTTTCTTTTTTTTATCCAAGATATCTTGGAACTCGTCTATAACATTTATATTCAAAGTCATTTATGCGCTGTTCAGCTGTTTAGTAAGTGTCCAGGTCTCACTGCGTATGTTGCAATGGGGAAAAATACATGCTCTTAAAAATCAAATTTTTGTAGTTCTGTCGTCCCATTCCACAATTTATTCAGTTGTTTAGTCTTTGAAGAGCAATAGATATTCGTCTTTTAATTTCTTTAATTGCGTTACCCTTGTTGGTAATCAATGACCCGAGATATTTGAAACGACCCCCAATTTTTCCTCATTAACATATATTTATTTCCTCATAGTAGTTTTATCTGTATGCATTATCTTTGTTTTTGCTATGTTAAAACATACGTTGTGTTTTTCACTATTCAAGGGGGTTTGAGGTTATTAAGTTTTCTATACCATTGTGTGTTGTGGGTAGCAATACTGTATCATCAGCATATCGAATATCTGGCATGTCATGCCTACCGATATTTAGGGCATCATATTGCTCTGATATTTCTCTTTATATGTACTGTGTACAGGTTAAACAAATAGGGGGACAGCACACAGCCTGAAGGACTCCTTGCTTGATGTCAAACCAATATGATATCTCGCCATCTATTCTAACCGCTGCTTTTGGGTCTAGATCAGTGGTTCTAACCCCTCCAAACTTTACGATTCTGTACTTCTCGCTCTTCTGAAATTAAAAAAAATAAATTTTATAACGTAAGTAGACCCCCACATCACGTTTTATGTAGACTCCTGGGACTTGTTCTAGTATGTGTTATGAAATTTAGCTTCCATTTTAACGTAAAATGTGTAGGGACGAGGGGAGGGGGGATTTATAGGGAGGAAATACGAAAGGGGGCAATGACGTTCTGAAAATATGGTGAAGAGGTGCACGGGTCAAAAATGGTTGAGAAAACCCCTGGTCTAGATAGAGCATTTTTATGAGTTTTATTACATGTGATGGAAAGTCCATCTTCCTCATGATTTTCCCAAATTTTTTGATGTTGTACACAGTTAAATGCCTTTGATTAATCCACAAAACAGAAAATAGTTTTCATTAAATTCTCTGCATTTCTCTATTATTAAAAGCATGTTGAATATGTGATCTCTTGTTCCTCTTCCTGGTCTAAATCCAGCTTGAACCACGTTAATTTCTTCTTCCATTTTTTACGAAGTCTTCCCATTATGATTTTTAGTAGAATTTTACTTGCATGACTGATCAGGGCAACAGTTTATAGTTGGTGCATAATTTCAGATTGCCCATTTTTGGTTTTGGAATGAAGATCGTTCTCTTTTAATCTTTTGGGCCATATAACATAATTCCATCCCTTTGTTTTTTTGTTTGTTTTGTTTGTTGATAGTCTTTAAGTCTGACAGTGAGGATTCTATCACTAACCGGCATATATCAAATTAAAGCTTTTGCAGTTATTTTATCTAAACAAAATGCCACTCCGGTTGGCCCCCAAACATCTTTAATATATGAAAAGATTTCCCACTTTCAGTTGTAAAATGTCCATGCCTCTCCAGCGATATTCACTAATTCCTAAAATGTGAATATTTAACCTCTCAATCTCATCACATACTATCTTAATCTTTCCCTCATACAAACTTCTCACATTCCACTTTCCTAGTCTCACTCTCCTTAGACTACCACAGGGGATTCCTTGGTACCACCGGGCGGGTTTAACTCCGTCATCACGATACTAGAAATGGCCCCTGTGTTACATTCTTCCCCAGTGTTATCTGATATGCTGGCCTGGGGGGTCTCCCCAAACAGATCTCTTTCTTATTAGGTTTTCATTCAGGGTTTGTTAAGGTTTCTTAGCAATTTTTGCAGAAGTTAATCTTGTAGATCATTCACTCGAATTGACCTCTTTGTTTTACTGTTTGCTTCGTGTGGTATCCATGTGTTCAGCAACGTTGGTTATTTTAATATGCTGAAATTGAACAAATCATACGTTATATGTAAATAGGGGACATAATGCTGCATTCTTACGACACACAGCCCCAGAAAGTGTTTGCACACAACACACACACACACACACACACACACACACACATATATATATACACATATATATATATATATATATATATATATATATATATATATATATATATATTTTATTTTATATATATATATATATATAATATATAAAAACTTCTTCTTCTTCAGCGTTCCGAGCCATTGAGGTTCTTTGCTGCAGATACAATCCGTCTCCATTCGTCTCTCTGGTGGACCTTCTCTTGCCAGTCGTTGATTCCAAGTGCTTGTAGGTCTGTAATGTATTATCTCTCCACCGCCTTCTTGGTCTACCTCGGGGTCTACGGTCATTTATTTCCTGAGTGTAAGCGAGTTTTGTTTCCCTATTATCTTCCATTCTTTCTATATGCCCCAGCCATTGTAGTCTATTAGCCTTCATGATACCAGTGATTAGCGGGGACTTAAACAGATCAAAATGTCTTTGTTACTTCTTCTTTTCCACTCTCCACTTTGTGTATCCCTAATGGGTCCAAAGATGCGTCTTAAAATTTTGTTCTCAAAGGTTTGTAACAAGGCTTCGTCTCCTTTCGTTGTACTCCAGGTTTCAGAGCCATACAGCACAACTGGTCTGATCAGTGTTTTGTATATTGTGATTTTGGTGTTACGAGAATAGCGCCTTTGATTTTAGTAGATTATTATATATATATATATAAAGACAATGTATGTATGTATGCGTTCGCGAACGGTCCATCCGATTGAGATGAAATTTTCTACAGATGTTCTTCTCATTCCCGTGCAGCCAACTGGCATAGTTTGTTAGTTTACAACGGTTATTTACGTAATAAAATTTAATTTTTTAATTAAATTATAATTAACATATTGCAAGGGACCTAACTAAGAAAAGTTATATCAAGGGACATTACTTTTAGTAGCATTGCTAATATATGTAATTTACATAATTGATGCATTTTTCTCAAAGTTTTAGAAAAATGGTTTATCTACAGTTATCTACAGCTATATGCGTTTAATATAATGATACAATTTTTAAGGCATTTTTAAAGTTTTCATAAAAATAATGGATCTATTTTAGACACGTGAAAATTTTCGAAACCATTATTCCCGGCACGGGAACGGAAAGGGCCGAACATAGATAGGACAGACAGACAGACAGACAGATAGAAAAACTGACTGAATCCCGCCAGGGGCTGGTGAAGCCGGGCCGAGTCCTCTTATATTATATTTTATAATATTATATAATATATTATATATATATATTATATATATATATAATCATCAAGTGCCGTGCCGGCTGGCGTAGGCGTTCATGGCTCTCCACAGATCTCGGTCTTTGGTGTTCTGGATCAACTCTGCTGATGATATTCCTCCATGCCACCGTCTCAATCCTTCCAGCATCATTTCTCTTGGTCTGCCTCTGCCTCTCTTCCCCTCGATCTTTCCAGTTGTCACGATGTTCTCCAATGCCTCTCTTCTCATCACATGACCAAAGAAAGCTGTTTGTCTCTTTCTTATTGTTGTATATAGTGTTCTAGTTGCATTAGCCTCTTTCAGGCAATCGTTGTTAGTTACTCTGGCAGTCCAAGGAATTCGCAACATTCGTCTTAAAAACCACATCTCTGTTGCTTCTAAGTTCTTCCTAATTTGTTCATTTACATTCCGAGATTCGCTGCCATACAGCAAAACTGGTTCTATATAGCATTTAGCACTCTCTTTCTTACATTCATTGATAGCGACTTATTGCATAAGATACTCTTCATTTTCTGAAATGCGGCTTTTGCCTGCCCTATTCTGCTCTTAATCTCTGTTGTACATCTTCCATCTGATGTTATAAGTGCCCCTAGGTATTTAAAATTATCCACTTGGTTGAGAATTTCCCCTTCTATTTCTATGTCACATTTTGGTGTCCCCATTTTCTTTGATATCACCATTGTTACTGTTTTCTTGATATTCAAGGAGAGTCCTTTCTGTGCACTCTCTGATACTACAATGTCCAATAATTGTTGTAGGTCTGTTGCATTATCCGCCACCAATACTGTGTCATCTGCATAGCGTATATTGTTTATATTATATCCTCCGATTAGTATTCCTGGCTTCTCTTTGATCTCTCTCATTATTACTTCGCTATATAGGGAGAAGAGATCGGGTGACAAGACACACCCCTGTCGTACTCCTAGCTTTATCTGTTCGTAACTACCCTCTTTATTTCCCATTTTAATTGCTGCTACTTGGTTCCAGTATATTCTTTATTATACTTAAATCTTTCCCATCAATGTTGATATCTTCCAACATTTTAATCAGCTCATCATGTTTACTTTATCAAATGCCTTAGTATAATCTATGAAGCATAATATATGTCCCTCTGTTTCTCTATTGACCTTTCTATTAGTGTTCGTAATATATATATATATATATATATATATATATATATATATATATATATATATATATATATATATATATATATATATATATATATATATATATTGCATTGTTTGTACCCTTTCCTTCCATAAAACCGTACTGTTCTTCACTATTTCCATTTTATTGTCTTTCTTGTTCTTCTCATTATAATTCTGAGTAGAAGCTTAGTACATGGTTTATGAGGTTAATTGTACGAAAATCTTCACATTCAATTGCTCCCTGGTCCTCTTTGGTATTGCTATAAATACAGATTTCAGCATATCGCTCGGTAAATATCCACTGTTGTAAATATCATTTCAACATTTTGGTTAATATATCTACCCCAAAATCCTCCAATACTTCTATTCTTCCACTGCGATTTCATCTGGCCCAGCTGTTTTTCCTTTCTTCATATGTTTCATAGCGTCAGCGACTTCTTCTTTTTAGAATTGGTGGGCCTTTCTAAGTTACTTTCTTCTGTTAATTTTTCCCTTCTCCATTAGTAATTCTCTTATATACTCATCCCACTTTCATTATAGCACATTCCTCCAATTATATATATATATATATATATATAATTGGAGGAATGTGCTATAATGAAGAGGTGGATGAGTATATAAGAGAATTACATAATGGAGAAAGGGAAGAATTAACAGAAGAAAGTAACTTAGAAGGCCCACCAATTCTAAAAGAAGAAGTCGCTGACGCTATGAAACATATGAAGAAAGGAAAAACAGCTGGGCCAGATGAAATCGCAGTGGAAGAATTAGAAGTATTGGGAGGATTTGGGGTAGATATATTAACCAAAATGTTAAATGATATTTACAACAGTGGATATTTACCGAGCGATATGCTGAAATCTGTATTTATAGCAATACCAAAGAGACCAGGAGCAATTGAATGTGAAGATTTTCGTACAATTAACCTCATAAACCATGTGACTAAGCTTCTACTCAGAATTATAATGAGAAGAACAAGAAAGACAATAAAAATGGAAATTAGTGAAGAACAGTACGGTTTTATGGAAGGAAAGGGTACAAACAATGCAATATATATATATATATATATATATATATATATATATATATATATATATATATATATATATATATATATATATATATATATATATATATATATATATTACGAACACTAATAGAAAGGTCAATAGAGAAACAGAGAGGACATATATTTATGCTTCATAGATTATACTAAGGCATTTGATAAAGTAAAACATGATGAGCTGATTAAAATGTTGGAAGATATCAACATTGATGGGAAAGATTTAAGAATAATAAAGAATATATACTGGAACCAAGTAGCAGCAATTAAAATGGGAAATAAAGAGGGTAGTTACGAACAGATAAAGCTAGGAGTACGACAGGGGTGTGTCTTGTCACCCGATCTCTTCTCCCTATATAGCGAAGTAATAATGAGAGAGATCAAAGAGAAGCCAGGAATACTAATCGGAGGATATAATATAAACAATATACGCTATGCAGATGACACAGTATTGGTGGCGGATAATGCAACAGACCTACAACAATTATTGGACATTGTAGTAT
Source organism: Cepaea nemoralis (assembly GCA_014155875.1). Taxonomy (NCBI): domain Eukaryota; kingdom Metazoa; phylum Mollusca; class Gastropoda; order Stylommatophora; family Helicidae; genus Cepaea; species Cepaea nemoralis. The sequence continues at coordinate 20,632 of JACEFZ010012866.1, forward strand.
CAGAGAGTGCACAGAAAGGACTCTCCTTGAATATCAAGAAAACAGTAACAATGGTGATATCAAAGAAAATGGGGACACCAAAATGTGACATAGAAATAGAAGGGGAAATTCTCAACCAAGTGGATAATTTTAAATACCTAGGGGCACTTATAACATCAGATGGAAGATGTACAACAGAGATTAAGAGCAGAATAGGGCAGGCAAAAGCCGCATTTCAGAAAATGAAGAGTATCTTATGCAATAAGTCGCTATCAATGAATGTAAGAAAGAGAGTGCTAAAATGCTATATAGAACCAGTTTTGCTGTATGGCAGCGAATCTTGGAATGTAAATGAACAAATTAGGAAGAACTTAGAAGCAACAGAGATGTGGTTTTTAAGACGAATGTTGCGAATTCCTTGGACTGCCAGAGTAACTAACAACGATTGCCTGAAAGAGGCTAATGAAACTAGAACACTATATACAACAATAAGAAAGAGACAAACAGCTTTCTTTGGTCATGTGATGAGAAGAGAGGCATTGGAGAACATCGTGACAACTGGAAAGATCGAGGGGAAGAGAGGCAGAGGCAGACCAAGAGAAATGATGCTGGACGGATTGAGACGGTGGCATGGAGGAATATCATCAGCAGAGTTGATCCAGAACACCAAAGACCGAGATCTGTGGAGAGCCATGAACGCCTACGCCAGCCGGCACGGCACTTGATGATTATATATATATATATATATATATATATATATATATATATATATATATATATATATATAAGAGGACTCGGCCCGGCTTCACCCAGCCCCTGGCGGGGATCAGTCAGTCTTCTATCTGTCTGTCTGTCTGTCTGTCTATCTATGTTCGGCCCTTTCCCGTTCCCGTTGCGGGAATAATGGGTTCGAAAATTTTCACGTGTCTAAAATAGATCCATTATTTTTATGAAAACTTTAAAAATGCCTTAAAAATTTTATCATTATATTATAACGCATATGCCTGTAGATAACTGTAGATAAACATTTTCTAAAACTTTGAGAAAAATGCATCAATTATTTAAATTACATAATATAGCAATGCTACTAAAAGTAATGTCCCTTGATATAACTTTTCTTAAGTTAAGTCCCCTTGCAATATGTTAATTATAATTTAATTAAAAAATTAAATTGTATTACGTAAATAACTGTAAACTAACAAACTATGCCAGTTGGCTGCACGGGAATGAGAAGAACATCTGTAGAAAATTTCATCTCAATCGGATGGACCGTTCGCGAACGCATACATACATACATTGTCTTATATATATATATATATATATCTACTAAAATCAAAGGCGCTATCTCGTAACACCAAAATCACAATATACAAAACACTGATCAGACCAGTTGTGCTGTATGGCTCTGAAACCTGGAGTACAACGAAAGGAGACGAAGCCTTGTTACAAATCTTTGAGAACAAAATTTTAAGGCGCATCTTTGGACCCATTAGGGTTACACAAAGTGGAGAGTGGAAAAGAAGAAGTAACAAAGACATTTATGATCTGTTTAAGTCCCCACTAATCACTGGTATCATGAAGGCTAATAGACTACAATGGCTGGGGCATATAGAAAGAATGGAAGATAATAGGGAAACAAAACTCGCTTACACTCAGGAAATAAATGACCGTAGACCCCGAGGTAGACCAAGAAGGCGGTAGAGAGATAATACATATACAGACCTACAAGCACTTGGAATCAACGACTGGCAAGAGAAGGTCCACCAGAGAGACGAATGGAGACGGATTGTATCTGCAGCAGAGAACCTCAATGGCTCGGAACGCTGAAGAAGAAGAAGTTATATATATATATATATATATATATATATATATATATATATATATATATATATATATATATATATATATATATATATATATATATATGTGTATATATATATGTGTGTGTGTGTGTGTGTGTGTGTGTGTTGTGTGTGTGTGCAAACACTTTCTGCGGCTGTGTGTCGTAAGAATGCAGCATTATGTCCCCTATTTACATATAACGTATGATTTGTTCAATTTCAGCATATTAAAATAACCAACGTTGCTGAACACATGGATACCACACGAAGCAAACAGTAAAACAAAGAGGTCAATTCGAGTGAATGATCTACAAGATTAACTTCTGCAAAACTTGCTAAGAAACCTTAACAACCATGAATGAAAACCTAATAAGAAAGAGATCTGTTGGTGAGACCCCCCAGGCCAGGCATATCAGATAACACTGGGGAAGAATGTAACACAGGGGCCAGTACTAGTAATCGTGATGACGGAGTTAAACCCGACGGTGGTACCAAGGAAATCCCATGTGGTAGTCTAAGGAGAGTGAGACTAGGAACGTGGAATGTGAGAAGTTTGTATGAGGGAAAGATTAAGATAGTATGTGATGAGATTGAGAGGTTAAATATTCACATTTTAGGAATTAGTGAATATCGCTGGAGAGGCAATGGACATTTTACAACTGAAAGTGGAAGTCTTTTCATATATTAAAGATGTTGGAGGCCAGACCGGAGTGGCATTTTGTTTAGATAAAATAACTGCAAAAGCTTTAATTTGATATATGCCGGTTAGTGATAGAATCCTCACTGTCAGACTTAAAGACTATCAACAAACAAAACAAACAAACAAACAAAGGTATGGAATTATGTTATATGGCCCAAAAGATTAAAAGAGAACGATCTTCATTCCAATACCAAAAATGGGCAATCTGAAATTATGCACCAACTATAGAACTGTTGCCCTGATCAGTCATGCAAGTAAAATTCTACTAAAAATCATAATGGGAAGACTTCGTAAGAAAATGGAAGAAGAAATTAACGTGGTTCAAGCTGGATTTAGACCAGGAAGAGGAACAAGAGATCACATATTCAACATGCTTTTAATAATAGAGAAGTGCAGAGAATTTAATGTAAACCTATTTTCATGTTTTGTGGATTAATCAAAGGCATTTAACTGTGTACAACATCAGAAAATTTGGAAAATCATGAGGAAGATGGACTTTCCATCACATGTAATAAAACTCATAAAAATGCTCTATCTAGACCAGTGGTTCTCAACCATTTTTGACCCGTGCACCTCTTCACCATATTTTCAGAACGTCATTGCCCCCTTTCGTATTTCCTCCCTATAAATCCCCCCTCCCCTCGTCCCTACACATTTTACGTTAAAATGGAAGCTAAATTTCATAACACATACTAGAACAAGTCTAGGAGTCTACATAAAACGTGATGTGGGGGTCTACTTACGTTATAAAATTTATTTTTTTTAATTTCAGAAGAGCGAGAAGTACAGAATCGTAAAGTTTGGAGGGTTGAGAACCACTGATCTAGACCCAAAAGCAGCGGTTAGAATAGATGGCGAGATATCATATTGGTTTGACATCAAGCTGTGCTGTCCCCTATTTGTTTAACCTGTACACAGTACATATAATGAGAAATATCAGAGCAATATGATGCCCTAAATATCGGTAGGCATGACATGCCAGAGATTCGATATGCTGATGATGCAGTATTGCTATCCACAACACACAATGGTATAGAAAACTTAATAACCTCAACCCAATTGAATAGTGAAAATCACAACTTATATTTTAACATAGCAAAAACAAAGATAATGCATACAGATAAAACTACTATGAGGAAATAAATATATGTTAATGAAGAAAAATTGGAGGTGGTTTCGAATATCTTGGATCATTGATTACCAACAAGGGTGACACAATTAAAGAAATTAAAAGACGAATATCTATTGCTCTTCAAAGACTAAAACAACTGAATAAATTGTGGAATGGGACAGTCAGAACTACAAAAATTTGATTTTTAAGAGCATGTATCTTTCCCATTGCAACATACGCATGTGAGACCTGGACACTTACTAAACAAGCTGAACAGCGCATAAATGACTTTGAATATAAATGTTATAGACGAGTTCCAAGAATATCTTGGATAAAGAAAAGAAAAAAATTATTCGTACTTCAAGAGCTGAATATTGAAGAAGGTTGGCTATTAAAGATGATAAAACAACGAAAATTGAAATGATTTGGTAACTTGAAACGTCAGGAAAGTTGGGAGAGAAGAATAATGGAGGGGTATATGACTGGGAAGTGGGGAAGAGGAAGGCCAAAGAGAAGATGGGTGCAAGATGTGGCGGATGATCTCCAGATGGGCGTATCGGATGCGGGACATCACGCTTATGATCGAGAGGTTTTCGACAATACATTTATAACGCCTCAGAACAGGAACAGAAAATGATTGTCAAAGCTAAGCTGTACAACAGTTGTATAATAGTCTAGTCATTGTCAAAGCTAAGCTGTACAACAATTGTATAATAGTCAAGTGATTGTCAAGGCTACGCTGTACAACAATTGTATACTAGTCAAGTGATTGACAGAGCTAAGCTGTACAACAATTGTATACTAGTCAAATAATTGTCAAATCTAAGCTGTACAACAATTTTATAATAGTCTAGTGATTGTCAAAGCTAAGCTGTACAATAATTGTATAATAGTCAAGTGATTGTCAAAGCTAAGCTCTACAACAATCACAGCAGGAAGATATGCGCATAATGTTACATTGATCATGAATTATAATATGTAAGCAATCAGGATCACTGAATGTGATATATGCATATATTGTTATATTGTTCCATCCATCCATCCATCATGTGCCATGCCGGTAAGCGTGGGCGGTCATGTTCTGCCATCTCACTCGATCACCAGAGTCGTGGATCAGCTCCGTGCTCCTGTCTCGACCATGCCACGTGGACAAGCCATCCAGGTATTTACTTCTCGGTTTCCCCTTGGTCTCTTCCCTTCGATCTTGCCAGTTGTCACCAAGTTTTCCAAGTCATTTCTTCTCATAACATGCCCAAAAATATTTTGACTGTCTACGTCTAATGACTCTAATCAGTTTACGATCTTCATTTGTTTCTTGAAGGACTTGTTCATTGGTTTTTCTGTCTGTCCATGGTATTCTTTGCATTTTCCTCAGAAACCACATTTCCACAGCCATCAGCTGTTTTTCAGCTTGACTGCTTATTGTCCACGCTTCACATCCATACAAAAGTACAGGTTCTATGTAGCACCTTCAACACTCTTTTTCTCGTTTCAATTGATATCTTTTTATTGGTCAGTATGTTTTTCATCTTGCAAAGGCTACCTTCGCAATGGCAATTCTTGTTCTAATCTCTTCAAGGCATCTCCCATCAGATGTTATGACTGTGCCGAGATAACAGTATCGATTCACTTGCTTAAGAATATGCCCATCTACTCGTATATCACATTGTGGTATTTCCTTCTTCCCAGTGACGACCATAATATGTGTCTTCTTAATATTCAGTTCTAACCCTAGTTGTTCACTGTGTGCAACAACCGCATCTACCAAATTTTGCAGGTCCTGTTCATTGTCTGCAATCAAGACTGTATCATCTGCATATCTAATGTTATTGATGTATCGTCCCCCAATGTTGATTCCTTCCATATCTTCTATATTTCTGAATATATTTTCACTGTACAGGGAAAAAAGATCTGGAGACATTACACATCCCTGTCTCACACCTCTTTTAATAGGCTGATATTGGCTTACATCATTATCAATTCTGATGGCAGCTTGTTGTTTCCAATATATGTTTTTTTTACATGTCTAAGGTCTTTTCCATCAATTTGTAGATCGTCAAGCATCCTTATCATGTCGACATGTTCATATACTGTTATATATTGTTATACATTGTTATATGTTGATATATTGTTATATTGTTCATATACTGTTATATTGTTATACATTGTTATATGTTGATATATTGTTATATTGTTCATATACTGTTATATATTGTTGTTGGGGGACTGCGTGGTCTCGAAGTATGGTGCCCGCCTCGAGTGGTGGAGGTCCCGGGTTCAGTCCCGGTGAGGACCGGGATCCTTTTCACATGGACTTCTAGTAATAAAATTTCCCCTGTCTCTGGGTAGTGAGATCGGACGCCCGTGTGTATTGTTGCGCACGTAAAAAATCCCTTGGCAGTTGGAAATCGAAAAAGAGTAGCCTAACGGTGCTGCCCTGGCAAAATTTCGAGTTAAAAATCTACCCAAAGTATTTCAGGATCCTCGCCGGTGCTACGGAGTTCGTGCACTGAGCAGAGTTTCTCCATACTCAGGTTTGAGTTAGGAGAAGAACGGAGCACTTATGGGTTAAACCGTGTGCCGTGATGTTGATCCATCGACTAAACTAAACTAAACTAAACTATATTGTTGATATGTTGTTGATATATTGTTATATATTGTTATATTGTCATATACTGTTATATATTGTTAGGGAGTCTCCGTGGCGAAGTGGTCAAGCCGTTTGACTAGGGCTCCGAAGTTTGTGGTTCGATTCCGGGCCGCATCCTTCGGTTCACGAGTGTATTTTTTCGGAGACTCCTGGGGGTCGTCGCTGGAGTTACGAAGTTCGTGCTTTGTGCGACGCTTTCGGCAGCCCGCGCTGTGGAAAGAGGCTGAGCCATTTGGGATAAAAACCCGATGCAATGAAGTCGACCCTGTCGACATTTAAGCGACTTTTTATATAATGTAATATTTATTTATAGCGGGCATATAGCGGGTATTTAGTTATAGCGGTCGCGGTAATGAAGCTGATCGGGAACGTCTCTAGTAATGCCATAGGCACGGTCGAACGTTGGTTCGACACCTGGGCTGTCCGCTTGCCAAAGTGAAGGAAAGACTGGTCACATTCCTTGCTCTCAGGTCTAAAAATGTGATGCCGGTATCACCTTCCTTGCTCTCAGGTCTAAAAATGTGATGCCGGTATCACCTTCCTTGCTCTCAGGTCTAAAAATGTGATGCCGGTATCACCTTCCTTGCTCTGTCTAAAAATGTGATGCCGGTATCACCTTCCTTGCTCTCAGGCCTAAAAATGTGATGCCGGTATCACATCACAGACATAGCAGGAGCCTGCTCCAGGACAATGTATGATTATGATATGTTGTAATGACCAATAATTGTTGTGTGCTGGCTGTCTGGCACACGCGCTCTAGGCTGCACCATACCGAAGGGTTTGTTTCTAGTAGAAGGGGTTGGTTGAGTGTTGTGTGCTGGCTGTCTGGCACACGCGCTGTAGGCTGCACCATACCGAAGGGTTTGTTTCTAGTAGAAGGGGTTGGTTGAGTGTAGTATAAGGGGTTGGGTGAGTGTAGTATAAGGGGTTGGATGAGTGTAGTATAAGGGGTTGGATGAGTGTAGTATAAGGGGTTGGGTGAGTGTAGTATAAGGGGTTGGATGAGTGTAGTGTAAGGGGAAGAATAGAACTGTGAGCAACCCATGACATGACACTGACAAGCAAACAGCAAGGACCAAATACAACAGTAAACCAAAATCATTAATCTATAATCATGTTATATCATAGTACGTTGTGCTTGCAGTACTGTGGAATTTAGAGACAACTGACATATATTAGCAAACAATAAAACCAACATGTGGTATCTTCCCCACCTGTAGTTACACCTGACGAAGCACAATAACATGTCAGGCCATAAATTGCGCATACATATCAGTTGGGGAACCCTCTGAGGCCACCAAGACAATTCATAAATAAACACACATTTCAGAAATTCAAAACAATGTACTACCATAGGGAATGTAAAGACACGAGCCGCAAACAATATGTTGCACGATTTATTGCCTGGCATATTTCGCTGCATCTGGTCAGGTGCATAATGCAGAGCAATCGTTTATTGTTCGTCGAATACAGCACACGAACAGCATTTTTTTCAGCACGTTATGACCGTATTTTATTAGATTTGAGAAATCGACGAGGACGGCGTTTTATAGCCTTTCGACTGCACAGGGATTCCCGAAGGCTGATAAACTCTCTTTTCCACCCACACTGGCTGTGTATGTTCGGCTATGCGATTTGTCAACTGTCTTTCCGGTCTACCTACGCAAATTGCTTGACACTCACATTGGAATTGACAAAACTGAATTTATCAAGTAAACGCTTGAGGACGCATTGTGACTACGTAATTTTATCATCTCTGTCGCCTTATTTCCTTGGAAATTCAGTTAGAATGGGGATTTAGTTAATTAATATCACGCCACCCGGAAGTTTCGTGAAATACGAAACTGACGATAGAGTGAGACCGGTAGCCCCGAAACTAGAATTGCTTCATTCTTTTCTGCTGAGAGCCCGTGAAAGTCAGCCATTTGACCATGAACAAAATACTGAAGGTCATGCGACTGCTTTATTTTTTCCATTTTAAGAAGCCACATAGCCGCTATTGTCACCTTTAAGCCTGTGGGAGGTTATGGCGCTCATTCACCATCTGGTGGGGGGGGGGGGGAAGAGTGAACATTGTTGAATCATGAGGAGCATCGAGTACCTGTTTGTTCCTCGACTCTCATAATGAGGCATAAGAATTCAGATCAGCTCTGGCCATAGACTGAATCCCAACACCCCAGGTGACTCTTTGTTGTAACCACAGCGTCCACAAAATTTGCTCAAATCTCTCTCTCTCTCTCTCTCTCTCTCTCTCTCTCTCTCTCTCTCTCTCTCTCTCTCTCTCTCTCTCTCTCTCTCTCTCTCATTCTGTGTGTGTGTGTGTGCGCGCGCGCGCGCGTGCGTGCGTGATGAACTGAGCGCAGAAGAAAATTTTCTTTTCCTCTTCATGTATTTTATTTCTGGCATAATCTGTTTCAACTGTTAAATTGTTTGGTTATAGCTCATTGTTTAAACAACGAACTCTTTATATATCTTTTTTTCCCCATAAAAGAATATAATTGTGAGTTTGTTGCGCCACGCACTTAGTCCGCTCTTGATTTTCGTTAACGCAAGGAGTGTGAGTGAGTGCAAATGTTTACTAAATACGAGTGGGCTTCAAATGCAAACCTGAAATGGTTTTTCTTTGTGTGTGTAGTGAATATATTCTGAAAAAGTAAAGAACAAATATATCATTTTCCATGTAGCCACCACTGCGTTCAATGCAAGTTCTCCAGCGCCGATAAAGTGCTTGGATTTCCTCCCAATGACTCTTTGAGTTGTCAAAATATGTGGAAATCACTTGGGGCTAGGTTTGACTAGTACGGGGGATGTGGTACACACTGATAGTGGAGGTCTTTGATAGTTCCAACCGTTACACGGGCAGTATGGGGTCGAGCATTGTCAAATCCACGTCGTTTGGGTTTGATTGCGGGTCGTAATATGATTCACGAGAAGGTCTTTATATGTGTCAGTGGTAACAGTTTTCCCTCCTGGCATGTAGTGCTACAAAATAACGCCTATTTCATCCCAAAAGAGAGTCAGCATAATCTTCCCTGCAGATGGCTGCGTGCGAAACTTCGTTGGTTTCGGCGAGGAAGGATGGTGCCATTCCTTGCTCGCTCTCTTCGTTTTAGGCTCGTGGTAGTGAACCCAGGTTTTATCTCAAGTAACAATTCTTGATTGGAAACCACCACCTTCTGCTTTAAATCATTGCAAACGTTCTTGACCAGCATTAATGTTTCAAGTCTGGGGTAAGATGCCGTGGTACCCACCTTGCAAACACGTTGCGTTACTATAGCACATCATGGATGATGACTGATGTCAAGTGTCACAGTTCTATATCAGGATAGGTTTTAACAATAGTTTAGAACATGCTAGACGAGAGTTAAATGATATATAGAACAGATACGGACAGCCATGTAAAAGACGTCAGACGGGTGTTAAACCGACAGTTAGAGTAGACATCAAAAATCACCGACACGTTTACTTGAGGTCAAGGACCAAGGCAACGAATACGAGTAAGTAACTCTTCTAGAAGAGGTATCGTGGAGGGGAGAACATATCTCCGGGAGAAAGACCCGTGACAAGTGAACGATGCAGGAACAAAAATGGGGAAATGTAACACAACGGGGGAAATGTGTTTCAGATCATCGATAGGATACTATGAATTTAGGAACTAGACGTAATGATTTAGGAAATGTGTGACTGGAGTAGATGGAGACGGTAGTGTATACAATCAACAAGAGTGGTAGACGCTTGTTAGGTCGGCAGGGCCGGATTTAGATTGCATAAGGCCCTAAGCTATTTGAAATATGGGGCCCTTTATAAGTCCAGATATTCTATGTCATATATACATATATGACAATTGCTCACTCCGACAATATTTTTGGGGCCCCCACTTTCTTGGGGGCCCCAAGCTATAGCTTGTGTAGCTTATACGTAAATCCTGCACTGTAGGTCGGGCCTGGCTGTCGATGTATTGATTTGTCTGTCTGGGTATGTTGGATTGCTTGTATCAGCGTTGTGTGTATCTTTTCCCACGCGCAGTATCGATATTGTCTATTGACGACGCAGTTTTATTTGAAAACCTGTAGTGTCAGCGCCGTTGTAGGTAGAAACTACAGCTTAAAACTGCATTTCTCTTTTGTCGGTGTATTTTGAAAAGAAGTGACCGCTGTTTTAAACGGAGGGGGTTACTAGTTACAGATCTCCCCTCTGCCGTGCGTCCACCTTGACGAGGTAGAGGGGCTTGCGCGTTCCAATGACCCCAAGAGCTATGCCGACGGTAGCACAGCTACTGGTAGGGTCACCCATGTCGGACAGGTCAAGGGAGAGGGACCAGACGAAGAGACGTACAAACCTGCTGCCTAGTAGGTAGACTGGGGACAGTCAAAGGCTAGGGAAAGCATCCCGAACAAATGCTTGTCGAAATCGGATGTACTGAGCCACAGGCTTGACAAAGAAGTGCAACGTAACTTTATCATTTCATGATGCCACAGATGAAAATTAATCGTTATGGTGCTAATCCCGTGAAGTCCTATCAGGCGGTGATAGTGCCGGGCCCCCTGCCTCGAGGGGGTCCACCCATGACTACTAGTGGTCACCTTCCCCTGTGCTGTGGAGTCAAGGCACAGAGGAGTAGGTTAAGAGCTATTGACCAAACACCCCGGACACTCAACATACTACAATGGAATGCAGAAGGAGTTTATAACAAGAAAGCCTCCCTAACACAGCGTCTTCATAAAGATAGAATAGATGTGGCATGCATTCAAGAGACACACCTCAACGCCAATCGCACATTTTCAGTCGAGGGATATCAGGCCACACGTTTCGACAGCGAAGGACACAAAGGAGGAGTTCTAATACTTACACGAAATATAATACCGTGCAGCGAAGTATCTGTGATCTCTGACAACCAAACGGAAATTATAGGTGTTGATATAATGATAAAGGACGTGAAAATTAGAATTTACAATCTGTATAGCCCGGCAGATAAGGATCTTACACTCTCAAACATGAAAATAACTGACACAAATTGCATTGTTGTCGGAGACTTTAATAGCCGCTCAGAAAGATGGGGATACCCAGATACTGACAAAAGAGGAGATGAAGTGGAGGACTGGGAAATAGACTCAAATCTCCATCTACTTAACAAAGCGGATGACACACCGAGCTTCTACTCCAGAAGATGGATTACCACTTCTACTCCAGACTTAGCTTTCTGCACAGGAGACATCCTCCACAAAATCGATCGCCATGTGCTTGACCAATTAGCAGGTAGTGACCACAGACCAATCAAGCTTGTAATAAATATGGAGTATGTTCCACAGGAGCAAAAGCCTTTGCCCCGCTGGAATTACAAACGAGCAGATTGGGACAGATTTTCCATACTAACAGACAAATATTGTGAAAACATAAATACACGATATGGCAACATGAAGCAAATGGTGGAAAGTCTAAACAGAGCAATAATACAGGCGGCCACTGAGTCTATTCCAAGAGGAGCGAGGAAAAATTACAAACCATACTTCTTCTTCTTTTCGTTCATCCGGAGTGTTTTTTCAGATGTGATTGCGGTGTGTCTGTTATGCGCCCTTGGGCCGAAACCCGTAGGCCAACACATCGACTTTAGCGTGCATTTTTGACCAGGTAGCATTCCTGGGAGACTCTCACTTTTGTGGCGCCATCTACAACCATGCTGGCCAAGGTGGAACGGTCGAAGACAACGGTCATCCCTCAAAGGAAGGCAGGGACAGTCCATAGCATTTTCCGCCATCCAAGGTTGCTTCCATAGTTGCAGGGCCGACACATAACGCCCTGGATCTGGGCTCACCGAGGGAGATCGTCACGTCCTGCTCATGGCTGCTTTAAATCCTCACTTCAATATATTGGTCATTTCGTTTCCCCGGGTCATTCCCGCACAAACCAGACAGGTTTGCAGACGGCATCCACTCAGCGAGTTTTCGGACATGTGCTTGTCGTTGCGCCCATCAGAGCTTTTCCAGGCTCAACAGACATTCGGAAAACTACCCAGTCAGAGCTGTTCCGAACGAGAGCGACATTCGGAAACTAGGTAGTCAGAGCTGTTCCTAGCACGAGAGACATTCGGACGAGACATTTCACTCGGACGTAAATGCGTAGTGTCAATTTTTAGTTTGCCACCCGTAGGACGACACTTCCGACTTCCAGCGGGCATTTTTTAATGAGGTTAGCCATCCTCTGGTTTCGAGGCACGTTGGACTGTTAAGATGTCGCTAACATCTCAGCTGGTCAAGATAGAACGATGAACGACATCGTGGTCGGCCCTCAAGGGAAGGCAGGGGCAGACCATGAGCATTCCCTCGCTATCCAAGGGGGCTTCCATAATTGCAGAGCCGGCACATATTGCTCTGTGACTGGGCTCACCCGAGGAGTTGCCACGTCCTGCTCATGGCTGCTTTAGTTCCTCACTTCCATGTGTTGGGCAACTCGTTTGCCACTGATCGCTCAGGCACACACCAGGGACGGTCAGACTGCAAGCGACACCCACGCTTTTGACTTCGGACCACGCAATAGGTTCGCTCGCCGTGCGTTCCATTTTGCGGCATTGAGACGTTCTTCCACTTTTGTCTACACTCTCTATGAGTTAGATACAGTTTTCGCAGCCACTTTCTTCGACTGGGGCACTTTTTGACTTTTTGTACTCGCTCACGAGGTAGGCTACTTGTGCTGCCGGATCAGCACCTTACCTTCGTGCAGCGGTGAACGAGAAACGGCCTGGCCTCTCATCCGGGAATCTCTCATATCCCCCAGCTGAGAGCCTTAGAACTTCTATCCGACCTGAGCATGTAGCTTGCTCAGTATCACGCCTTTATTTTTCAGGAGGTGGCTATCGGCCCGGCTCTAAGGTCCGAGGGTTTGTGGCTTAGAGGCGTTCAGCCACAGCCCTCGACAGGGAGCCTTTAGTGTTTTGTCCGGACCAAGAACTTCTGCCTTTGTGCGCCTGATATAAATTTTGGACTGCTATCCTCAGTCTCACCTGCAGAGCAGCAGGTTGTGTCTCTCTTAGTCTGGTCCCTATCCCATATGCTGTCCGATATGTAGTTTTTCACCCATCGGCAAGCACATGGGGTCGATGGGACACGCAAGCTCCCCCACCACGGCAAGGTGGAGACACATCGGGGGAGACAAACCATACTGGACTGAAGAACTACAAAGCTTGGAGGACAAAGTTGAAGATGCTAGGAAGTCCGCAGAGAAAGAACAAACAACTGAAGCGAACATCTCAACTGAAGCGAACATCTAAAAAAGAAGACATCACCAGGAAAGGATGGAATCACAAATGAAATGCTAATAGCACTAGGCACTAAGGCAAAAAAGAAACTACTAGCAGTCCTAAATTACAGCTGGAAGAGGGGAATAGTCCCACAGGCATGGAAGGAAGCTATACTAATACCAGTCCCAAAGAAAGGAAAAGACCTGGAAGAACCAAATGGCTATCGACCTATCAGTCTTCTTAGCTGTGTAGGAAAATTAATGGAACGCATTATCAATGGCAGGCTAACATGGCATCTGGAAGAAAACCAACTCTTAACACCTCACCAAGCAAGATTCAGAAAGTACAAATCCACTGAAGATCAAATAACCTATATAGCTCAGGAAATAGAGGATGCCTTCCAAGAGAAAAAGCACACACTAGCGGTCTGGATAGATTTAGAAAAAGCATTTGATAAAGTATGGAAGGAAGGACTGAAAGTAAAACTGCAAAAAATGCATGTTTGTGGGAAAATGTACAAATGGATCAGCCACTACCTTGAGAACAGAACTGCCAGGACAAAAGTACAAGGACAAACCAGCAAAAACATTGAAAGCAAACGCTTGACGCAGACAAATAATAAAAAGTCGCGCTGAGCGGCAGAAAAAATCCGCTGGCTGCCTTCACTCTCCCTTGTATGTTTACCATTTTCTCTCACTTTCACACTTCTGTCACACATCTTTTAGTCTCACAATTATTTAAAAACCTTGAAGTGACACTGTACAAGTTTGGCTCAGTTTGAAAAGAATTGAGCTTCATGACTGTGCGTAACTTACTGCACGAGTCATGTATTTACAAAATATTTACATGGATGAAATAGGGTTGATAGTTTGTACCCTGATATTATTAAACACTATATTCTATTGAAATACTAATACTAATTCTCTAACTATCTATATTCTATTTTGTTGTACAAAATTTACCTAATTTAAGGGAAGTAATCTAACTATCTACAAAAATGAAATGATGTGAGATGAGTTATGTATCTATATGAAATGGGTAATGTGAAATGTAACAAAAATTCTAAATAATGTATTTAATGTTTAAATGAAAAAAATATAATGGATATTTTTAATGTACATGGTATAAATGATGTCTGTTCATGTGTATAATCCTTTTATCCTATAACGTATAACCTAATTTTAGTCCTAAATGATGAGGTTGTTAAAGTGTTCATAAAGATGGAATGAAATAAAATGGAATTAAATGACTACATGGCGTTGTTCTTATCTTAAGCTTTTTATACTAATCTTTATTTTGCTGTTATTAAGTTTAAAGTACTATCCTAATCTATTTTTATCATTTTATCCTACTTTATATATCACTTTATCCTAATCTATTTTTATGCTAAGTAAGGGGTAAATGATTTATCTAAACTACCAACAAAAAAAAAAAAAAAAAACCACACACAACAAAACAAACAAACAAAAAAATCTATTCTATTCCTTAAATCTAATCTAACTCTATATTAAAGTAACTAATCTAACTATAATTTACCACTATCTTAAAACCGTTATATTACATATCACAATAAATATATATATACATGGTATTTATTTACCTCAGGTTAGTGCTTGCCATAACGTATAGAAATTGCTTTCATTGGCATAGTTTATATATACACAACTATCCTGGGTATACTAACTACACTACACAGTCATACTTGTGTCTTATGGGTATTCTTCCACTCGTCGAGTCCGCTGGTGTCGTAGACAAGTATCTTCGTGTCTGTTATTCTACAATGTTCTGACACTGTTTTTATGTGATTAACACAGGTGATTCACCGGAGCACAAATGGAGCATAGTAAGTAACGAGCTGTCTATGTACACACGGTGATTTCCTTGTTCTTGGCACACAGTTCTTATTCTGCTGTCTACGGACACATGGTAGTTCACTGTTCTTAGCACACAGACCTGATCCTGATGTCTATGTATTCAATAGTATATTCTACACAGGATACTTTAAGTGTACTAAATTAACATTTCTTACACTACCTATTCATGTGGAATATCAGGTATTTCTACCTCAGATGGTCGACTAAGGGTATCAGCAAGTATGTTGTCCCTACCCTTAATATGCTCTATACTAAAAGTATAATTCTGTAATATTAATGACCACCTGTAGATGCGGTCATTGCGATGTACCCCACTTTGTATGACCGTGATTGGGGAGTTGTCAGTCTGGACTACGAAGTGATTACCCGGCCAGAAATCGATGCAACTTCCTCACCGAATAGATGACGCTTAGGGCTTCCAACTCTGATATGGAATATCTGGACTCAGCCGGTGTGATCTTGCGGCTCACGTAGCAAATTGGATGGAAGATGCCATCATAAAACTGGCCTAGTACTGCAGCGATGGAAATCCTGCTGGCATCTGTCCTAAGATAATAAACGAGCCTAGGATTAGGCAAACGGAGGATTGGTACATTACTAAATAGGATTTTCAATTTTGACAATGCAGAAATTAATAATGCATCTTTGACATCTAATTTTACTGATGCTTTTAAAATATTTGAAAATACACTTGTAATTTCAGCTAAGTTCGGTATGAACTTGCTATAATAATTTATCAAACCCAAAAGGCTCCTGACCTGCTTCTTTGTTGTAGGCATGGTCAGGTTCATAATTTTGGTAATAATTCTATTGTCAGTTTTCAGTTTTCCTTGTGAAATGACATGACCCAAAAAATCAATTTTTTGTAGGCCCAATTCGACTTTGCTCGGTTTGACAGTGAGACCGAAGAGTCGCAACCTATCGAAGACATGTCTGAGTTTCAGTAAGTGTGTTGTCCAGTCATCTGTATGGACACAAATATCATCTATATATGTCACTGTATTCGTCACTCCATGTAGTAAATCTCTAGTTAAGCATACGAAAGTGGCAGGAGCATTACGAAGTCCGAAAGGAAGAAATCGCCACTCGTAAAGACCTAGAGGTGTTGAGAATGCAATAAGATGGATAGATTGAGTCTGCATAGGGACCTGCCAATATCCCTTAGTAAGGTGTAATTTAGAGAAGATTTTGGAGGTGGACATATCAAGAATAAGATCTTCGCAGGAAGGAATTGGTTCTGCGTCGATCTTAGTGACATTGTTGAGTTTTCTATAGTCCAGAGTAAGAATACCATTATTAAGTCTAAAAAACCATGATGCGTTTTTTGTCGTTTTGGCTTTTTCTTTCAATAGCTTTAGATATGGAGACACACTAGGATCAGCTTTTTGCTGGTCTATGAATTTTTGTCTGGTGGTATCATCCGTGCTAGTTGGTGATAGCAACAGTAGTCTCTCATCTTGTAGTGTGTCTTGGTGTTTCATAGTATCTGCTCTGGTTGTTGCATTAGCTGCATTTAAATTTTCCCATGCAGCTATTTCTTCGTTAGTGCAATGTTTCAATTGGGGTAAGCATCCCAAAATTAAATCAGTACAAGGGTTATCTAAAATCGCACATGTAAAGGTACCAGAAAGGAAAGGAGTGTTAATACGGGCTTTAGCCAAAGGGTAAATTTTAATATTACCCGAAAAGGTTCGGCATTTGACCGAGTCACCTGTATAATCATTTGGATTCACCAGTTCCTTTCTAAGACCAATAAGGGTGCTGCCGCTGTCCAGCAAACATTGGCATGGGTTTTCGTTGACCATTGCATTGTGGAACACCAAATTGTCTCTGGAGGCTAATGCTGCATTTACACTCTCAGTTGAGAATGGTACTGTATGTCCACATTCTAATTTTCCGTCTGCATGAAATTGGTGACATCGTTCACAACTGTCAAAGTGTAACAGAAGTAGAGTAGTAGGTGGGAAAAAGGCTACGGCACGATTGAGCATCGGGGGAGAATGGGAAGAGAGATGCTCAAGTCGTGACGTAGTTGGTTGTCAGGGGGCAGTCAAGATCAGGGCCTGGAACTGGAAGGACGCCATGTTAATAGTACTTGCCATCAACCGTAAATAAACCTTATTTATATGAAACCATCAGTCTTTCTTAGTCCTTCACACTGTTATAGGACTAAATTTTGGAGCCCACGACACAGGATTCGAACCTGGTACAACGCGGAGTCTCAAAATGCTGTCCACTAAGTAAGGTCGCGGAGTCTCAAAATGCTGTCTACCGAGTAAGATCGTGGAGTCTAAAAACGATGTCTACTATATAATACATCGAAGTAGCTCAAGATCCTTGGTCCGTTTGTGTCGATCGCCAGAAACAGAATTTCGGCACGGTTCTAAACAAGTATTGAACATAACAAAGCGCAGTTGGAAAAGGAA
>JACEFZ010012867.1:0-38590 GCA_014155875.1 Cepaea nemoralis
AAAAAAGGGTTTTGATAGGCCAATGTTGTATTCTAACAAAAATTACTTCATTGATTCTTCTTTTTCTACTTGATCACCCATTGGAGCATAGGCCATCAAGCAACTCATGGCGATTTGTAAAATCTTTTGCTTTCTCATGCAACTCTGTTCATATCCTCCTTATATGATTAATCTGTGACTCTAATTCTCTCCTTTCCAAGTGTTTTTAGGTTTCTTTATTTTCATTGTTTTGTGGGTTCCGGAGAAAGGATCCTCCAGTTATACTATTATCAAGTTTAATCAGTATGTGTCCTATCCTTTCATTAGACTTGTTCAGGGTCATATTTTGCAGCTAACATGTTCTATAAGATGCGATAGCCAATCCCATGTCAAACTTTCTTATTTGCCTCTTATGGCAGGCATGACAAGTTACAGTGTTACTGTTCTTTGCTTCTCTTAAGGGCCCCAGCAACACATGAGCAACATGGTGTACTATAGATTAAAATGTTGCACACTACAGATTAAAATGTTGCATGTGCTTTGCAGGACTTTGTAATCAACCCCAGGTTGATTTTCTAGGTAGCTATACATTCAGTAGTTTGTCATTGATTTCTGAATTAGAAATCAATATTTAAGTCCAGCTTAATGCTGGTGCAGGAGTTGAACTGCCTACCTCGCCATCAGTGCATGGAAGTTTAAGAGTGAGCTCTCTAATCAATTAAACCATATCGAGTTTGCTATATGATTATTGGCAAGCAGATGTGTAACCAACTGTAACCCTAGTATTATATGGGGAAAGATTTGAAGAAGTTAAAACTTTTCTTCCTTATATATTGTTCTATTAGTTAGTAAGTTAATCAACAGATCATCCTTAGTGCACATCGAACCATTCAGTCCATAAGTGCTTGGATCTCCTCCTCAGCAAATCCTGCAGCATGTAGCAACTCACGACACCAGTTCTGTGTTAGTTTATTAATCTTCTTCTTTGGCTTCCTGTGTAGTGTTCTTGTTTGGCCACACCTCTTTTCACTTGCTGTTCTCGCAGCCTAACCATGGTTGTAGATTGACAGTCATCACTTGGTTCTCGTAAACGACTTACTTCTCATAGAGCATTCAGAATGTCTGACTGGTCCATGGCTCATCTGCCTTCTACAGTAGCCCTACCAGCAAGCCTGTCAGCCTGCTCATTTCCTTGTACTCCCGCATGCCCTGGCATGAAAATGAAACTAATCTTTGCCAGCCGAAACCGCTCCAGAGACAGCAACCACTCTCTTCAGACCCACCCCATCTCTATCTTCTTGGGAATGCTCATATGTTGGTTCTATTATAAAGTATGATGGCTGATGCAAATCAGAAGTAGAGAAACAAATAAGAATGGCCATAGATTTATTCTGCAACACGCAAAATATGCTAACAGTATTATCATCAATGAAAAATTAGTCATGAAGTGCTGTGTCTACTCTACATTCCTAAATGTTGTTGAGTCATGGATTATGAACAGGCAATTGTAATTGACAATTGTAGGACACGTCAATAGGTCTTGGCCAGTATAAAACCCGGCCCTGGTGCCTTGGAAACACCTCTGTGTCCCAAGAAGAGTACTAAGGACACAGGCTTGATAGACAAGGACTTTTGATTTGGCAGTAAGCTTCCTGTTCTCCCAGACTCTTTTTCTTAACTTGTTCATTGTTGTTGCTGCCTTACCAATCCTGATGTTGATTTCCAGATCTAGGGATAATTTGCTTTTTACCACTGATCCTAGATATGTAAAATGGTCTACCATCTCTAGTTCGGCGTCGTCAATAAAGATTGATGGTACCCCATGTGCACCTTGTGACATAATCTGTATCTTCTTTTTGCTAATTGTTAAACCAAATTCAGAACAAGCATTGGAGAATGCAGATAGTAGACATTGTAATTCTTCCTCAGAGTGGGTCGTAACTGCAGCATCATCTGCAAAAAGCAACTCTCTGATCAGTACCCTCCTAATTTTGGTCTTGGCCTTCAATCTCTGAGCATTGTAGAGGCCGCCATCTGAGCGTGAGTGAATGTATATACCACCATCCTGATCATGAAAGGCATATTTCAGTAGAAGTGAAAAGTATATTCCAAAGAGGGTGGGAGCTAGTACACAACCTTGCTTAACTCCACTCTTGATTTCAAACTCTTCAGAAGTTGCACCATCAAACTTGATTATACCCTTCATGCCTGTGTGGAACGATTCCACAATGGACAGAAGAGTTGGTGGGCAGCCAATCTTCTTTAGTGCCTTGAACAGACCCTCACGACTGACCAAATCAAATGCCTTTGTGAGGTCGATGAAGGCAATAAACAGTGGTTGATTCTGTTCACGGCATTTTTCTTGCATTTGTCGCAATGAGAATATCATATCAATGGTAGACCGGTTCTGTCGAAAGCCACACTGTGATTCGGGGTAGACTTGATCTCCTAGGACTTGAAGTCTGCGCAGAACAATTCTGGCAAATACTTTTCCAACAATACACAGAAGTGAGATACCCCTATAGTTGTTGCAGTCGCTCCGATCGCCCTTGTTCTTGTACAGTGTTATGATGCTTGAATCTTTGAAATCCTGTGGGACTTGTCCTTCTCGCCAGCATAGCTCTATTAGCTGGTGGATCTGTAGAGTGAGTGTGTCTTGCCCACTCCTGATAACCTCTATTGGAATCCCATCCTTACCTGGAGCCTTGCCAGATGCAAGTTCATTTATAGCACACTTAACTTCTGTTATGGTGGGAGGTGTGTCCAGGTGGTCAAGAGTTGGTAGAGCCTCTATGGCGTTGAGGGCATCATCCGCTAGTTTGGTCTCACTTGAGTAAAGCTCCAAATAGTGCTCTACCCATCTGTCCATCTGCTGTTTCTTATCAGTGATGATTTCTCCAGTCAAGGTTTTCAATGGTGCACTTCTTTTGATCATTGGACCACAGGCTTTCTTTATTCCTTCATACATGCTTCTGATGTTTCCCTTATCACTTGCGATTTGAATGGACTCACATAACTTGATCCAATAATCATTTGCACACTGCCTGGCAGCCTTTTGCACATCCTTCCTAGCTTGCTTTAGCTCACTCAGAGTGTTACGCGTTGGTCTTTCCTTGTTTCTTAAGAGAGCTATCTTCTTCTTATCAATCAAGGGCTGCAGAGTCTGGCTGTTTGCCGCAAACCAGTCCTGCCTCTTATGATCAACAGTGCCGTAAACCCCTACGGCAGTTTTATAAAGAGTTTCCTTAAGTTGACCCCACTTTTCATTTACTGTACAATTTTCTGGTGTATCAGTGAAAGCGTCTTCAAGTTGCTGTTGAAACTGAAAGCACTTTTCAGGATCGTGAGTGTTAATAATATTAATCCTGGGGCTAGATTTGTGTTTAGCTGTGTAGATTCTCTTTGGTCTCAGTCTAACCCTTGCAACAACCAAAGAATGATCCGTATCACAGTCAGCACTGTGGTAACTTCGAGTCAATGATATATGGTTCAGATGTTGTCTCCGTGTGATGATGAAGTCCAGCTGGTGCCAATGGCCGGATCTTGGATGTTTCCATGTGACCTTATGCAGCTCTTTTGTTTTAAAAAAGGAGTTTGTAATACATAGGTCATTTCTGGTGCAATGCTCCAGCAGCCTTTGCCCATTTTCATTCATGCGACCGATGTTGTATTTTCCAAGGCACACTGGCCATGAACTCGAGTCCTTGCCCACACGAGCATTGAAATCACCGAGCATATAAATGTAGTCAGATTTTGGAACTGCCTTGATCACGGAGTCTAACTCCTCATAGAACGAATCCTTCACATCATCAGAGGAATCGAGTGTCGGTGCATATGCAGTAATAATGGTGGCAAAACCACAAGAGGTTGCCAAGCGCAGGGATAATAGTCTTTCATTTCCTCCTGCTGGAATTTCAATCATTCCCAGTAGCGAATTCTTCACTGCAAAGCCCACACCGTGTTGCCTTTTTTCTGCCTGCCCTCTACCCTTCCAAAAAAGGTGTAATTGTTTTCCCTGAGTGACCCTTCCTCAGCGAGGCGAGTCTCCTGCAGGCCAGCAATATCAATGTTAAGACGATTGAGTTCGGCATCAATCACAGCCGTTTTTCTCACATCGTCAATATTGGTCAAGTCAGTGGAAAATCCTGGACACATGGTTCTCACGTTCCAGGTTGCAAGCCGTAGCTTGAGGTTTCTATTTTTCTTTTTATTAGTACCTGGTGCATTGGTTTTACAGCCTGCGATTCAGATTTTGTCCTAGCCCCAAGCACCCATTGAAGCAGGCAGGCTGTGGCGGATCAGCACCCAATTGGCCGGGGGCTGCCCAGCTTGAGGCGGGCGGTAGCTGATCAGTGACACCTGTAGGTGTCTCCCACCGTCAGAGGCAACGCGTGGCGCCCCATGTCTACGCCAATTGACAGGGACTTATAACCCGTAACAGTTGCCTCTCGCTTTGATTCCGAGACCGGTTAAGACCAGGGATGGAGTTATTGCCTCTCCATAGCCCAAAGCCTGGGCTAAAATTTAGAGATCATGTGTTGCCCATGCAGCATGATCCCTCTCTCTGCCTGCCTAGTTCACTCCAGAGGAAAGGTAACACCTCTACATCTGGAACAAGACAAGATGCAGAAGCTGCTGGATCAGCAAAGCAATGCTCTAACTGTCCACCTGTCGGAGCTTTGATCCTAGACCAGCTGCCAACCAAGGCTTAGGGCTTGGTCTGCCCTACCGTGACATTTTGTGTTTAGGTTGCATTTCCTTCGCACCAGGGTAAGGCTTGTACCCTCCCAATTGTGCTCTTCTGCCCGAAGCCATTGGCACAATGTGGGGTGTCGGGTTTGGTAAGCACTGCCCAACGTTCAGCGCTAACAGAAAGCAGGTAGTACCATCTACTGTTACACGGTAGCTCAATCATATCTGACTAAGACCAGACACCAAAGATCAAGTTAGGCAAATAGAATATTTGAGACACATTAAGTGGCATAATACCTTGATGAAAGTTGTGCTAGAGGGAAAAGATAAAGGCAAGCCTGAAAAAGAATGATGGTGATTTGAATTGGAATTATCGTCAATAAGAACTCTGCCAACTGCATGTTTCTCCACATCTTACTATCTTCAACAATGTGTATCAATTAATGTGCTGACACCTATAGGAGCCAAGACAACAGGTCATCAAAATTCTTCTCTCATTGTCATCCGATATCAATCTTTCCACAAATATTTCCTATTGTCACAGTATGTTCCAGTTTTTCTCTTCTCATAATGTGACCAGTTTTTCTCTTCTCATAATGTGACCAACAATGGTGATTGCCTCTTTCTGATGTTTCTAGTATGTTGTTTTTATGTCTTAGCCATTTAAAAACATTTAGATTAGTCATTTTGGTTGTCCATGGACTTTTCAGCATTTTTCTCTAAGACCACATCTCTGCAGTCTCAGGAGATTTATTTGCTTGTTTACTAATTGTCCAGGATTCACAGCCAAAGTTCTTTTTCTAAACTCTAATTGGAGGGATTTACTGTATAAGATGTTCTTAATTGTATAAAATGTCATTTTCACTTGTCCTATTCTGTTATTTATGTCTGTAATTCATCTTCCATCTGATGTTATCCCTGTGTCTAAATAACTTAATTTTTTTTACTGCCCCAAATTAATACCACTGACTATAATTGTACATTTAGGCTTGATCTGTTTCTGTGATATTAACATTATTTGTTCTGTTTCCCTATAATTTATAATTCAAGCTGATGCCTATTTTCTCACTTCCTATAACCACTGTTTCTTTGCTATTACCATTACTTCTGTCATCAATAATCACACTGCTGATTACTTGTTTTTTTGTTTCTAAACTATTTAGGCTACAGACAAAGATGATGGGATTTATGGAGAAGTGACATACTCTTTGGAAGACACATCACAAACGTAATTGTTGCTTAATTTCTTGTTGTTAAATTAATTGGTTTTGTCTTTTTAAAGCATTTATAAAGTTTTGCTTTATATCATAGACAATAGATGTTTTAATTCTTTTCACATATTTAAAAGAATAAATGACATCTTCCACATTTTCTTTTATCTGTTCTAGTTAATAATCCTTGAAACATCTTTCTGCTTTTCATTTTTAAAACACCAGCTATAGCTGAATGTATTAGTTAATTAATAAACCTGATTAAAAATTGAGTGGGGATTAAAAATTTGATAACATTAAGACTGAAATGAGAAGATTAAATATTAACCTGTTAGGTGTATGTGAGACCAGATGGACAGGAATGGGCATTGTAACATCTGAGGAATATAGAATAATCTATTCTGGTGGAGAGAAAAAACAGCGAGGAGTAGCTATTATAATGGATAAAGAGAGAGCAAAATCGATCAAAGGATATTGGACTGTATCAGACAGAGTGTTACTGGTGAAGTTGAGTGGAAGACATTTTGATGTCAACGTCATACAAGTTTATGCACCAACAGCAGACAGAAGTGATGACAGCATTGATGAATTTTTTAATGATTTAGAGAAAGCCTTCAAGAAATGTAAGAATTCTGAAGTAAATATCATAATGGGTGACTTGAATGCCAAAATTGGAAATCAACAGGACGGATGCATAGTAGGCAAGTATGGACATGGGGAACAGAATGAAAGAGGTTGCAGACTTGTACAGTGGGCAAAAGAGCATGATTTGATTATTGGAAACACCTGGTATCAACAGCATCTAGTGGTTACATCACTTAGTTGGACAGGCACCTGCAAAATGGTTGTTAATCAGTTGTATATAATTGTGCATTTAATGGGGGTTTGTTTACTATTAAATGCATTGTTTTTTAGAGTGCTGAATTGTTTTGACTGTATAATATAAACTGCAACCAGTGTGTTTAATATCCTTCAGATTTGATATTAACAATGTATCAGGAGAAGTGTATTTGCTCACTGGTGGCATTGATCGTGAAAATGTCTCAGAATACACTGTAAAACTGATAGCCACAGACAAGGGAGGATTCAGAGCAACAACACAGCTCATTATTGAAGTCAGTGATGTTAACGACAAATCTCCAGTGTTTACTAAACCAAGTTACAATCTCACCTTTGATGAAGGAATCACAATTCTGCTGCCTGAATTTTTTGTGCAGGTAAAGACAATAGGTTGTACATTGTCATGACTTAATTGCCACACTTCTTGTATTCTGTATTGAGTTTTAATCTCAAGTTAACTCCCTCTCCCCAATTTCTCTGAGTTAACTTGAAGGAGAGATAAATTTCTGTTCTGTTGTTGTTGTTGTTGTTGTTGTTGTTGTTGTTGTTGTTGTTGTTGTTGTTGTTGTTGTTGTTGTTGTTGTTGTTGTTCTTTTTTTAAAATAACACAAAATATTGGTTGATTCCTGTCAAAAAGTTATTACATAGAGACACTGACATTTTTAAAAAAAAATTTTTCACAGAATGTCAGTTATTTTTATAGTTAAATTGCTGTTATGTTCCTGTTTTGCTATGCACTGCAGTTATACAGTTATACAGTTAAATTACTGTTCTGTTCCTAGTGGCTAGCACAGGGGCTAGTATACTTGTCCTCTAACCCGTGATCATTTGTTTGAATCCTCTTGAAGGTAAATATTTTTAATTCACTTAGGCTATCAGGTGAACCCGGCCCAAAATGGGTCCCAGAAAATGTCCTAGAAAGTAAAGGTGGTGAGCATAATATTGACCACATCACCCATTAAGTGCCATTCAGTCTAGAACTATGTGGCGAGCACCATATACCCAGTTCACTTCATCACTTTAAAATAAGTATTTTACTTACTTATCTAGACATGAATGACCAGCCTGCAAGCATCCAGATTATTTGCCTTTATATGTTGTTTTGATTTATTTATTCAGGCTAAAGATGATGATGAACCAAACACAATTAACAGCCAGATAAAATATTCCCTGCTGGACAATGCCATGTCACCACAGTCCTACTTTTCTATAGATCCTGATTCAGGAAAACTGACTCTTAAATCACCTTTAGACTATGAGTCTGTCCCTGGACCTTTCATTTTGAAAGTGCAAGCACAAGATCAAGGAGCAAACCCTAATTTAGCCAACGTCTCAGTTGAAGTCACTGTTCAAGACATAAATGACAATTATCCTGTTTTTCACCCTACAACCTACACAACTAGCATACATGAGAATATTACATATGGTAAGTACATAAAGTCTATGCATTTATTGCAATGTTTTTAGCAATTGTTGTTACCTGTGCTGATGTTGATGATAGTGTATTCTTTTTTTTTTTCTTGTGAATTGCACATCAGTGAGTTTCTCACATTTAATTTTCACACTATAGAACCGAGACCTGGTGATGACTTGGTTCTATCCTGGTAGATCAGAAGCACACTTATTCTCATCATTTCATGACTTTCCATGCAAATTGTGCACTCTGCACCCAACACTCATGTGGGTGTTGCATACATTCCCAACACTTGTGTGGGTGTTGCTCATCTACTATCATTATGTAGAATTACTATTGCTCTCTTGCAGTTTCACTGTATGTAAGGTTTTTAATCCTCTAAAGACTATTACAGCAAAGATATTGGTTAATGCTTTTTTCATTAGCCAGATTAGTATTGCTGTCAGCTGCCTTACTAGGAGGTGAAGAAAAATCTTGATCAGCTTAGTTAATTACCTTTTGAGTCTTGACTCTGGGATATCAAGCTGCTTGATGATGTTCTATTTTGCCATAATCACACCTATGCTTTCACCACCTGAGTCTTGTCATAAAATAATTTGCTGCCCAAAGGAGCAGCAGTCTATCAGCTTGTTCATATGGCAGACTCTTCTGTACTATTCTTCAGCCATCAGAACACTGCCCTTACATGCTCTACCCCCATTCTCATGCTGGAAATAATATCATATGCCAAACTCTCCTGTTTGTTACAGTGTGCCTTCACTTTTGCTTTGAAGACTCACCTACCCAATTTATCTCTGGCCACAAAACCATCCATGTATATTATTATATTACTTGGGTGTGAGCGGTCACTTATCATTGGCTGCATAAATGCCCCTGCCCATTCACAACATTTATGCTTCAACATGACTATCACTTTATTGTGGGTGGGGGACACCATGGCCCATTCTTTTTCCAACACTGTCTTACAACATGGTCATGTCCGATCATATCTTCAGCCTTCAGACATCCAAGAACTGTCTCTCCTCGACTGTTTAGCAAGATGAAAAACATTCTGACCAATAAAAAGATGTTAGTTGAAATGAGAAAAAGAGTATTGAGGGGATACATAGAGCCTGTTCTTTTGTATGGATGTGAAACTTGGACAATGTGCAGTCAAGCTGAAAAACATCTGATGCTGCAGAAATGTGGTTTCTGAGGAAAATGCAAAGAATATCATGGACAGATAGAAAAACCAATGACCAAGTACTACAGGAGACAAATGAAACTCGTAAATTAATTAGAGAAATTAGACAGACAGTAAAAATTCTTAAACAAGTGAATCGATACTGTTATCTCGGCACAGTCATAACATCTGGTGGGAGATGCCTTGAAGAGATTAGAACAAGAATTGCCATTGCGAAGGTAGCCTTTTGCAAGATGAAAAACATACTGACCAACAAAAAGATATCAATTCAAACGAGAAAAAGAGTGTTGAGATGCTGCATAGAACCTATACTTTTGTATGGATGTGAAGCGTGGACAATAAGCAGTCAAGCTGAAAAACAGCTAATGGCTGTGGAAATGTGGTTTCTGAGGAAAATGCAAAGAATACCATGGACAGATAGAAAAACCAACGAACAAGTTCTTCAAGAAACAAATGAAGATCATAAACTGATTAGAGTCATTAGACGTAGACAGTCAAAATTTTTTGGGCATGTTATGAGAAGAAATGAATTGGAGAACTTGGTGACAACTGGCAAGATCGAAGGGAAGAGACCAAGGGGAAGACCTAGAAGTAAATACCTGGATGGCTTGGTCATGTGGCATGGTCGAGACAGGAACACAGAGCTGATCCACGACTGGTGATCGAGTGAGATGGCAGAACATGACCGCCCACGCTTACCAGCATGGCACATGATGTATGGATGGAGTCAAATTTTTTTTTTGCAACATGTTATGAGAAGAAATGGATTGGAGAACTTAGTGACAACTGGCAAGATCGAAGGGAACAGACCAAGAGGATGACCGAGAGAAAAATACCTGGATGGCTTGGCCACATGGCATGGTTGAGACAGGAACACAGAACTGATCCACGACTCTGGTGATCAAGTGAAATGGCGAGTCATGACCTCCCACTCTTTCCGGCATGGCACATGATTGATTGAATATACTGGCAGGTCAATTTTGTTACTGTTTTTCTTCAAAAGCAAACAGGCATGTCTGCCACATTTTCTAATTGAGGTTTTCTATCAAAGCTTTGTACATAAAATGACAGTTGTATGTGCATCAATAATCCATCAATTCTTTAGCTAATTAACCCATTCCATTGTTCTCTTTAATTGTGTGAAAAAGTGAAAGATATGAGGTTTTCTTAATGGTTATTTCTGATTTCTTTTTTTTTTTCTTTTTCTTTTTTTGGTATCTGTGGTTATGTAACTGTGGACATGCATTTAATGTTTCTGAAATCTTGCATGCATTGTAAAATATTTGATTATTAGAGAATTGTTACAAGTACTAAATCTATAATCCATTATCACAATGGCTATTTAACGCTCTCCATTCTCCTTTTTAATTATGTGAAAAAGTCAAGGGTTTGTTTTTGTATGTGTTTATACAGCTGTGAACATGAATATGATCTTTCAGAATTCTTCCATTCATTATAATATCTTTGATTAATGCAAAATTATTCTTTTTCAACAGGCTCTTCTGTTGTAACTGTCAGTGCCACTGATAATGACTTGAGCTCATCAAATAACAACGTGTCATATTCGCTGGACACTCTCAGTCTTAAGACATTCTCAATTCACCCAAATGGAATCATCACAGTGAAAGACAAACTTGACAGAGAACAAACTCCAGAATATACAATTATTGTCACAGCCACAGACAATGGACAACCAGCTAGAACTTCAACAGCTTCAGTTATTGTAACTGTGCTTGATGTGAATGACTCTCCACCAACATTTTCATGGGTATGATATACAAGTAATGAATACATTTTTATAGAAATAGAAGTCAACAGAAATAGTTAAAGCACTAGAGAATTAGTGTTATAGTAAAACATGGTGGCCCCAGCATTGCCCACATCTAATGGAGGATTTGTTCTGCCAGAGGTTTCTGTAGGGTTACCTTATTCATTGTCTAGAGTTTTACCTCAGTAGATTCAAGAGGTCTGGTCTGATATCTGATAGCACTAGATACATGCTAAAATCACCAAGCCATATTGCAATGACTAGCATCCTTGCCTGCAGACTGAGTAGTCATGTGCTCAAATTCCCAGTGAAGTTTCTATTGTTATTCTCTCATCTATACTCCCAGGTCGACTATCGTAAAATGGGTGCTAGGAAATTTTCTGGGGAAGTAAAGGCAGCTGACATGATATTGATCACATCACCCACCGAGTGCTGTTTATTCTCTAAAACTATGGAGCGAGCACCATATATCCAATAAACCTCAAGCTATGGGAAAGGGTCCTTAACTTGACTTTACCATGATAAACCCAATATGCCTCATGGCGTGAGAAATGGTGCTTTACTTGTTTATTATATAGCAACTCTGACTCCCCTAAGCTGAGTGTGTATGTGAGCATATGTTAGTGCATGTATGCATGTAAGTGAATGTTTACCCTGTATCATATTCATTAAATTTATCATAATCATCTGTACTTTTTTTTCGTACAGCTGTAGCATGCTTGCCTCTCGGCCTAGTGGCCATATGTTTGAAATCCCATTGAGGCAGATTCGTTTCTAAAAAATTTCCTGGGCTCTCAGGTAAACCCAGCCTAAAATCAGTACCAGAAAATGTCTTGGGAAATAAAGGTTTCTATCCTGATATTGACCACATAATTCCAGAGTGCCGATTGGTGCATACAAATATGGGGCTATTACCATATGCCCGATACACCTCAATGCGTGTACAAAGCTTTCTTTATTTTGTATTTGTGTTTTGTCAGTGCTCATTCTGAGCTCATTTATCATTGTATGTTTATTGCTGAATGGATTTAATATATAGATAATGTATTCAAGAGTAGTGGTAGGAAGGGTAGAATGTTAAATGAACTTGTGTGCCCATTTCTTGACCCTTTGACAAATATGTTCATTTGTTTGAACTTTATTTTTTTTTTACTCAACACTAGCATTAACCTATTTCTCCATTATTTACAGGATACTTTGTCAGTTACTAGGAAAGAAAATACTAAAGCTGTCATTGCACAAAACATTGCAACAGATCCAGACGTAGGCTCCAACTTGCATTATTCAATTCTGTGGTCTGAATGTACAGGAATGGATGGAAATGGGGTCTTCGTGTCTGACACCCCATTAAAGGCATGTAATTTAGTTTGTACATTTAGTACATATTAGATTTATCATACCATATATATATGAGTCTGCATGGAAATTTCAGCATTTGTATTAATAGAAAAATGATACATGTTTGAGCTTGTAATAAATTGCTGTTGTTTGTCAAGACTCCTGTCTTTTCCACTTTTCACACTGGGCAGTGGGGAGCGTTTTGTGTGATATTCACTGGCACAGGAATGGAGCATAATGGGGACGACCCGTTGCTGTGAAGTTGAAACTGCCACTAACTAACTAACTAACTAGCTTGTAATAAATATAATCAAGCACCAGGGTTTGGAAGGAATCTAACATTTGCAGATGATATTCTTGCATACAGGCAGGGGAGAAATAGGGATCAAACAGCCCAGGGGCTACAGGTGACAGTAGACAAAGAGATTGACTAGTGCACTGAAATGAGTGCTGTCATCAACCGGAAAAGGCGGCTGTGTTGTGGTGCTCTCTGGACAACAGGATTGTGAGAGATGATGTCCCAAGCCTCACGATAGATGGCAGAAGCGTCAACAGAGAGAACAAACTGAAGTATCTGGGAATCACATTTGACAGGAGTCTGTCCTTCAAGGACCATGTGGAGATGGTTGTGACAAGATCTCAAAAGGGACTCAATGCACTTAAAACTATGGCTGCAATGGACACAGAGCAGAGAATGCTCTTCACACTATACCAGCACTTGAACCTCTCAGTGATTGATTATGGACTAGGACTGCTCACTGTCTCAAAGAGCCAGCTGGTGAAATTAGAGTGCATACAGAACGAAGCTATGCGGGTCATTCTGGGATGCACCAGAGTTACTCCAGTAGTGTGTATGCGTTACATTCTTGGTCTGCCTACTGTTGCTGGTAGGCACAAGGTGATGCAGGCGAAGGCATACCTCAGAGTAGCTGCATACACAGATCACCCATTGCATGAGGCGCTGGACGTAGTTAAGGGTCAGAGACTGATAAGAGGGAAATCATGGATGGCTCAGGCGGAGGATACAGATCAGACATGTGTGCCCCTTGGAGAACATCAGGCGAGGAGAGGAGTGGGTCAGAGTTATAATCACATTGTGCAGGGAGTGGCCAGCAGGGGTCACAGAAGTGGAAATTCAGCAACTAATTCAGGATAATTCTCGCCCGGGTGATGTGATTATCTACATGGATGGGTCAGTGTTGAGAGGTAGGAGAAGTGCCTGGGGGTTCTTGGCAAAAGCTAATGGTCGGCATTTGGTGCAGGAGAGCCTGGCGTATGATAACACAACATCTAGCTTAAGAATGGAAGTGGAGGCGGTCAGTGCAGCTTTCCGCTGGATAGAGAACATGATATATACACACATTGTGATTGTAACTGACTCAGAAAGCATGCTGAGGAGGGTGAGAACAGGCAAGCTTCATGCAGAGTGGCTTGCTTCGCTTCGGAGTTCACGGGTAGCAAGCATCACCTGGATCTTTTCTCCTGGGCATGCCAGTGTGCTGGGGAATGAACAGGCGGACAGATTGGCTGGCTTGGCAAAACTTGGTGGAGTATTGATGCATGACAAAACAGACGTGGTTGCGGCATTGTGGGAGCACGTGTACACCTCGGAGGAGCAAATAGATCACCATAGTCTGGTAAGAATGAGGCAGCGAGGTGTGACGAGGGGATCTGGCCGACGATCGACGCTCAGAGGAAAGGCGAGATGGACATATAATCAGATTACTACTGGAACTATTAGTGTTGGAACTCTTCGCTGGCTGCTGAGGATGGGGACGGAGCGCTTATGGGAATGTCCCGAATGCTGTGATGTTGGTTCCTAAATCAATCAATCAATCAATCAATCAATATAATTGGTGGTCGATTTCTTTTTTCTTGGTTTTAAGAATCAACATCATAGCATTTCGGTCAAAATAATAGATACTCAGCTTCCTTCAGAAAATGTCATAATGTATCTGATTTTGCATAGCTGGTTGTTTTTTTTTTTATTATTCAAAACACACTTGAATAATAAAATATAACACTTTTAATTTATATGTAACCGACAATCAAGTATATAAGAAAACTCAGTTAACCACAGGACAAGAATTTCTATCTTGATCAAACAAAACTTTCACCCTTGTGCACTTGTGGACATACAAAATAAGCAGCTATACATTTATTGTGATAATAGAGAGAGCAGAATGTCCTCTCAGTGATCACATTTAGAAAGTACACAGAAAAACTATGGCGAGAGATGTACCAAATATATCTGCTTGTGATTGAAATGTTAAAAGTCAAGTAAATATAATGCACCAACAAATACTACCATATCATGTCAGGCCATAGCAAATGATAAGAGCTGAAATTGATCCATTGTTTGACTGTGCTCATGTCATTTTCAGCATGACATCCTAATCATTGCACTGACGCACCATCTAGCATATTTTAAGATGGAAAATATTTGCAGTATTTCTTTATCAGTCAAGATAAAACAGTCAGAAGTGAATCATGGACAATTAGCAGATTAGTGAGGGATTATGAGGAAGTGCAGAGCTGTGGTTTCATGGAAGAATGAATAATACACCATGGGCGCATACAAAGTGTAATAAAGTTGTCTTGAAAGAAGTTAACTCACAAAGTGAACTTGTTATTTGCATCAGAAGAAGACAGCCCATATTCTTTGAGCAAATCATGAGACGAAGAAAGGTACAGTATGTCATGACAATAGGATAGTTGAAGCTGAGGAGAGACAAGGGGAGGCTGAGAGAAGATTCTGAACAATATGACATCACGGCGTGGAAGACCATTAGTTTCAGAAATGATTGGAGTTACACAAGACAGATAGCAGTGGACAGGCATGATAACCAACACCACATGGCTTGGACTATAAGAAAAAGAAGTTTATAAGTTTGCACAATGTGTCCACAACTGGATTAATATCTTGTCAATTATAAGACAGGTGCTGTATCTCTTAAGTCTTGTTGCATTGTACAACTGCTGACATATGACATATTGTTGCCTTAAAACTATAATGTAACAGATGTGTGGTTTTTTAATCATTTCCCTTCCATGCTGGCTTTTTCCTTTATTTCAAAATATATTTTCTGACTGTTTTAACTGATATTTATTTTAACAGGCGTTGGTTACTATTAATAGCACTACTGGTGAAGTGTACCCTGTAAATGTGCTGGATCGAGAAATTGTTGCAACGTTTACAACTTACAGCTAGTTGTAGAGGATAAAAACAATGTACCTAATACAAAGAACAATGCTACAGGTAAAAGTATTTCTTTATGGCATTTTTTTTTTTTTAAATTATACTGCAGTTTTATAGTTCCCTGTAAAGTAAACTATTAATGAAAAGAATTCTCTAACTCTGTTCTGTTCATTGTGAATTATTGCATTTTTGGACAAGTACACATCTAACAAACCTATGTAGAAGCTTATACAGTGAATGCATAGTGAGAGCAACTGGAGGACACTCAGAACCCTTCACCATAAGATTCAGAGTACGACAAGGTTGTGTCCTGTCCCCTCTCTTGTTTATAACATATATAGACAACATATGTAAAGAAACCAGCCAAACAGAGATCCCAAGAACACTGCATGACGAGAACACAGAAGAAGAACAATCTGCAAATCTAACCATTAGATAACTCCTGTTAAGGACGACCAAGCACTAATAGCAAAATCAGAAGCTGAATTACAAGACCACATGAACAGTCTAAACCAGTGGTTCTCAACCTTTTTAGGCCCGTGCCCCCCTTCACCGTATTTTCAGAACATCATTTCCCCCCCCCCCCCCCCTCTTTCATATTTCCTATCTAAACACCCCCCCCCCCCCCCACCCCTACACAGTATACGTAAAAATGGAAGATAAATTTAATAGCATATACTAAAACATCCACATAAAACTTGATTTGTGGGTCTACTTACTTTATAAAATGAATTTTAGAAGGATGAGACGTACATAACTGTAAAGTTGAAGGGAAAAACAATATCAAGTAATCGGTTCTAGTATTAACGCGATCTTGAAATGGTCTTCATTCTCCCCCCCCCCCCCCCCCCCCCCCCCCCTGGAAACCCTAAAATTCCCCCATTGGGGGGGAATTCCCCACCGGTTGAGAACCACTGGTCTAAACGAAATGTGTAAGGAACATAACAAGTAAAGAGTTTCAAGTACCTAGGAAGTATAATATCATCAAATGGCAAATCAGAAGACGAGATCGAAAATAGATGCAATAAGGCAAACCAACTCATTGGACAAATGGCATCAATACTAAAGAACAAACATGTATCAATAACTACTAAGAAAGCACTTTACAACACAATCTTCCTACCAACTCTGTTACCATTGCCAAACCTGCACAATGACAGAAAAAGAGAAATGAAAAATCACAACAGAAATGAGATTCCTGAGAAGAATACTCAATGTATCAAGAAGAGATAAGATCAGAAATGAAGAAATCAGGACTAAAGTGGAGATTATAGCTGCACTAGATTTTATTAGAAGGCAGCAAGTCAAATGGTTTGGCCATGAAAGAAGGTTACCAACTAACAGTATACCACAATAAGCAATGATGTACAGACCAGAGGGAAGCAGAGGAAGAGGCTGACCACGTAAACGATAGACGCAGGGAATAACAGAGTCCATGGGAATATCGATACATGAAGCCCACAAGTGGGCACTCTCCCGCTGCTTATACTTCACCTCGACACCGCGAGGTACAAGAGGAACATGATGAGATTAGATGAGATGAGGACAAGTTTATAGGTGCTCTGATCTTGTGCTTAATAAATTAAGTAGCGAACATTGACTAACCTGTGCCAGTTTGAAATTATTGATGAGCCAACTTGTGCACTTCATATGCTGCTCTTCTCTACCACTCCAATCTTCAATCCAAATTGTTGTATTCAAACAATGGTAACACAAGGTTAACTCGTTAATACCAAGTAAATCACATATATCACACACGTACACCTGTTGCTACATATATCACACACATGCATCAGTTGCTTTGAATATTTAGTGTAAGCATGCATGTGTGTGTGCGCGTGCGTGTGTTTTTTTTTTTATGGCTGGGGGGGGGGGGGAGGGGAGGAGGAGGATGGTTATATGCTCTTTCTGTTTAATAAAATGTATACATATGGAAACAGTTAACAGAAAATAAACCTTGGGTAGCCTCAGAAAAAGAGAAGTATTAAAAAATGATCACAAAATGCTGTATAGTGATTCTATTAGGGGAGACCATTCATCACTAATACATCAGTTAATTGTTATATACTGTACTGTGATGGTCAGCCCTCTCTTTTATATTTCACAATTGCCTGCATAACTGAAAATAAGTGTTAACATTGTTATTCTCATTTGGAATTTCTGGTACAGCAATATTGACAATAATTATCGAGGATGAAGATGACAATGCTCCCACCTTTAATGGAAATGATTTTACTGCAACAATCCAGGAGAACATGCCACCAGGAAGTGAGATAAAGATAATTAATGTCTCAGCCTTAATCATTACTGATGCTGATGAGGTCAGTATTTTGATCTTAGAAACATCACATTGTGACTCTTATACTGATATATTATTTTTTTTATATAGTTGTTAAACATTCACTATATTGATATGACCATATGGAGAAGAAAAAACATAAAATTTTATTATTAATGTCTTAGATTTAATTATTATTTAGAAGTTTGTATTTAAATCCTAAAATTATTTTTAACATTTATAGTTGTGCAGTATTATAACCATGAATTCTGTAGTAAGTAGATTATGAGTAAAATATTATGAAATGTGAAAACTAAAATGATTAGTTTTTTTATTTACTGATGAATACTTACAAAAATAGTCCAAAAGAAGTAAACCTGAAGTTATTCATTGTTTATTAGGCTGCTCTATGCATTCATACACTGTCTACAAAACTATGTGTCTCTATATACAGTGAACAAGATCTTCTAGAACTAGTCAAATTATGTATAATATAAATCATGAATGTGTATTGAATGTTAACATAATTATTACAAAACTGTCATAATGGCATGCAAATCAAATTCAAACAGAAATCAATGGAACAATTTTATAAAAAGTGAAAACTGTATTTTATCT
The DNA here is from genome assembly GCA_014155875.1 of Cepaea nemoralis. NCBI lineage: Eukaryota > Metazoa > Mollusca > Gastropoda > Stylommatophora > Helicidae > Cepaea > Cepaea nemoralis. The sequence continues at coordinate 18,521 of JACEFZ010012867.1, forward strand.
TGGTCGCATGATAGCAGATATTGACATATGTAAAAGTTAAATCAAGTTAAATAATCAGAATTTACAACATGAAAAATACATCTGTATCTGTGTTTTTTCATCCATTGAGCTTCTTAATCATATTGTATGCTTTTAACAGCTATCTTATTGGTTAAAACTGAGAGTCAGAATGCTATCTGTACTCTATTTGGTTTGAGTCATGAACTATAAACAAATACTTAGAAGAAAGAAACAATAGTTTTGACATGTGAAAATATGCAAATATCATACAAATGGCTATGAAAAATCAAATTTACAAATACATAATTATCAAATCAAATCTTTTGATATATTTACAATGAAGATCAGCTGCAATGGATCTCCAGCACTCTGTTTCTCCTCATAATGGTACAGTCTAACATCCTCTCTTCATTCCATCTCAGACTGATCCGAGATTCTGGTGTTCATTTGAGGAGGCAAACTATGACCGCCCGTGCAGTATCAGCAATTATTTGATCAATTTCATCTCATCTCATCATGTTCCTCTTGTACCTTGCGGTGTCGAGGTGAAGTATAAATGGCGGGAGAGTGCCCACTTATGGGCTTCATGTATCGATATTCCCATGGACTCTGTTATTCCCTGCGTCCATCATTTACGTGGTCTGCCTCTTCCTCTGCTTCCCTCTGGTCTGTACATCATTGCTTGTTGTGGTATACTGTTAGCTGGTAACCTGCTTGCATGGCCAAACCATTTGACTTGCTGCCTTCTAATAAAATCTAGTGCAGCTATATATAACCCCCACGATTTCTTCATTTCTGATTTATCTCTTCTTGATACATTGAGTATTCTTCTCAGGAATCTCATTTCTATTGTTGTGATTTTTCTTTTCTCTTTTTCTGTCATTGTCCAGATTTGGCAGTGGTAACATAGTATGGTTCCCCATAGGGGATGGACTCCCTATGGTCAGATTTTTGTCCTAAACCTGCAACTGGCCCAGCAAGCCGGCAGGGGATCTTCATACTACTTGTACAAAAACTAAGACTTTGATCAATTTAACAGTCCATATTTAAGGTTTTAATGTTTTCTTTCTTCTAGGTTTAAATTTGGATAAACATGCAAAATTGGATTGAGAAATAACATAACATCTACCCAAAATCTGTTATTATTACTTTACAGCCAAATTAAACAGCCAGTGAATCTAATACTATACATCATGTATGGAATCAATTAAATATTGAATGCTCCAGCTACTACAGCCTTGATAATTGTTCTCAGAGGGTAAACTGCATGTGTAAAATCAAAAGAATACATAAGTAAAATAATGGACCCTTTTTCACACCATGAGGTGTATTGGATGTATGGTGCTAGTCCCAAACATTTAGACCAAATGGCATTTGATGGATGATTTAGTCAATATTACACCAGCCAGCTTTACTTCCCAAACAATTCCCTGCTACCCTTTTTTTGGTTTGGTCAATCTGGGAGCCCTGGTCAGTGAAACAAATCCCCCCACCTCAAAGATTACCACTGGGCTGGCTGGCCTGGATGTATTACTCCACTAAACATGTATTACTAAGTAAGTAAAGGACCCCTGGGAAGACTTGTGAGTTCTAGTAAATTTCTGGATCTGCAGACAAGCATGTTAGCCACAGCACTACCGTGGCTCCAAACAATGCATACTTACTATTACATATGGTAACACATTTTCATTAGTGCATCACTGAGACATTTAATGCTATGCCATTAATGTTAAGGAGAGAAAATACTTGATATATTTTAGAATCTTTGTATTCATCATATTATAACATGTATAACTAACTACTTCTCTCGTATTATTGCAGCAAAGTCACAATCACTTTGATGTTTTTCTGCTAACTCACAACACTACATTTAGCATAAATCCAAGTTCGGCAAATGCTAAACAGACATTCACCATATCAGTTCTGGATTCATCCCTACTTGACTATGAGATAAATAAGAACTTTACTTTAGAGGTGAGTCCTGGAGATATAGTGAAATCTATTTGAACTTGTTTAGAAACATAGTTATTGAAAAGTATATTGACACAAATAGAAACTTGAATATAAATGTTTGGCAAACTGAATGATACTTCTTAAAATATTGTTGTTTGTTTTCATTATGGCATCTGTACTATTTCTGGTGTGTCCTGGTTTGGTTTTTTTTTCTGGGCTGAGGAATAAAGGCTGCCTAATGTTGTGTACAAACTAGGATTTCTATTTGAAATCTTCCAGCCTTACTGAGGATCGACTCCTTAGCCACCTGTGCCTATCTCTGAAAGTATTTAGGACCCTGTTACGCACCTATATACACCAATATGTATATTTTGTACATCCATTGACACTTGAAGGATGATATGGTCAGTATCATGCCAGTCATATTTACTTCCCAGGACATTATCTGGTAACCATTTTCTGCCGGTGGGTCTGGGAGTAAAACTTTTAAAATCTTCCTTGATGGGAAGCTATGTGGATGGGATGGGGGGGGGGGGGGGGGGGGGGGGGGGGGCTACAGGTGTATAGCTTCATTAAATTATTGCTTAATATTTCATTATGCAGGCTGATATTTTACTTATTTTTCCAACTGTCTGTAGTTTGCTGATTATTCTGCATCATCAGGTTCTAGCCATAGATTCAAACTCTCCAAGCATGAACAGCTCAGCAACCATTCTTGTGAACATTACCAATGAAAACGACAATATACCAGAGTTCATTGGCGGTCCATATAAGGCGGCTGTTCTTGAAAACAGTGCCGTGTTTACAACTGTCATAACTGTAAATGTGAGTTTCACACTTTGTTTTCATGAGTGACACAATGGCTGCATAAATGTTTATATGTCAGTTTATTGCAATAAAAACATGCATATTGATGATATGTTGAACAGAATATCACAAAACTATTAGGGGGCTTCAAATGACGGCCTTGAATGTTTATTTTATATGAATATATTCTAAAAAAGTAAAGAACAAATGTTCTTTGTTAGCGAAGTGGTCACACTGTTCACCTCAGGCTCCGAAGGTTGTGGGTTCAATTCTGGGCCACATCCTTCGATTCACGAGTTAAATTTTTCTGAGACTCCTGTGGGTCATCGCTAGAGCTACGGAGTTTGTGCTTTGTGCAACGCTTTCTGCGCTGCAGAAAGAGACCAAGCCATATGGGATAAAACCCAGTGCAATGAAGTCGGAGAGAGTGAATGTGTGTGTGCGCACGTGCATGCGTGTGTGTGGGGAGAGTGATTGAGCGAGAAATGGTGAGGGAATGTGTCAGTGCATGCATTCGTACGTGCATGTGTGAGAGTGAATGAGGGAGTGTGTGCGTGCATGCATTCATGCGTACATATATGTGTGAGAGAGTGTGATTGAGAGAGTGAGTGTGTGTGAAGGATTGTGTGTGAGAGAGAGAGTAAGTGAGTGAATGAGTGAGGAGTGAGAGAGTGAGTGTGTTTGAATAAGTGAATGAGTGTTAGAGTGTGTGTGTGTGAGAGAGAGAGAGAGAGAGAGAGAGAGTAAAAGAGTGAGTGAGTGCGCTAGGGTAAGTGAAGCATTGAGTGATAGCGTGAGGGTGTGTGTCTGTCTGTGTATGAGAGAGAGAGAGTAAGAGAGTTAGAGATAAAGTGAATGAAGATGGACAGAGTGAATGAATCGGGGAAATAGTGAGAGAGAGAGAGAGAGTGAGTGAATGAAAGAGAGAGAGTGAGACAGTGGGAGAGTTCATGTGTTAGTGTGTGTGTGTGAGCGCGCACATGTGTGTGAGTGTGTGTATATGAAAGAATACAGAGAGAGAGAGAGAGAGAGAGAGCTGAGCAGATGCATGTCATGTAACATGCATGTTATGTAACACGCGAATCCATATGTTTGTGTATTCTTATCTGTCATATTATCAGTTAAATACCATTTGATTTTATCATGTATAATATAAACTCATGTACACTACTGTAGTTGAGTGAGAGAGTCAGTGAGCGTGAGAGTGAATGTGTGTGTGGGTGGGTGGTCGGTCGGTCGGTCGGGTGTGGGGGAGCATCACTATTTTTACGTCACACACTTTTTATATACACATTTCTCTCCATGTTTAACATTTTTATGAGACTGCTCAGGACAATTGTCAGTGTATGTGTGTGAGTAAAGTGTGGGAGTTTGTTCATACTAGTTTCAATGCTCACGTGAGACATTGTGTATGTGTCTAGATTTGAGGATGTGTGTGTGTGTGTGTGGGGATATGTGTGGGTGGGGGATGTGTGGGTGGGGGGTATGCATTTGGATGGGTTGGGGAGTGCGGGTGTTGGTGGGTAGTGATACTTGTGGGTGTTGGTGGAATGTGTGGATGGATGTGTGGGGGTGAAAGTAGGGATGTGGGAATGGGTGTGGGGGATGTGATTATGGGTGGAGGATATCGACTTTTAAGCGACTTTTTTTAGAACAAATGTATCATTTTTCAATATAGTGTAATGTAATGTAATGTTTGTCCATCAAGAATGATGATGACCATTCATTTCATCCATTGGAGTTGAAAGTATGGAGCCGTGAGTTCTAAGATGACTGATAAGGTCTAGTGTAGCTTGAAATGTTCTTTGACAATGTGGACAAAGAATGCTTGATGTTTCTGGGGGAGGATTTCCTGCAGTGGTTTTTCTGTCCTGGCTTTTCTTCACAGCTCTTGCAGTCCTGGTTGCCTCACATGTGACTGCATCCTTGTGTAATGATGCACGCCTCAAATTTCGGTCTCTGGCTGCAGTCTCCAAGGTGTCATGATGAATTCCAAAAGCATTCAGTGAGATTTTCAGAAAGCGTTTCCTCTGGCCGCCTTGGGAGCGTTTACCACAACGCAACTCGCCGTAACAAATTTGTTTAGGGAGCCTGTGATCTGGCATGCGAGTTAAGTGACCAGCCCAGCGAATCTGATTCTTCATTAGTAGAGAGTGGATACTGGGCATGGACGCTCTTTCTAGGACTTCAGTGTCTGGGATTTTGTCTTGCCATTTAATCTTCAGTAGCTTCCTAAGACGGACTGTGTGGAAGTGGTTTAATTTCCTAACCTGTCGCTGATAAACAGTCCAGGTTTCACAAGCATATCGCAGTGTGGATAATACAACTGCTTTGTAGACTTTCAGCTTTGTTTGCAGCTTATCCCATTTCTATCCCATAAATTATTGTACAGTCTGCCAAAGGCTGTGCTGGCCTTGGAGATTCTTGCATTCACTTCATCATCAATTGTGGCAGCTTGTGACACAGTGCTGCCAAGATAGATGAATTTGTCCACAACACTTATTCTATGACCATTCACTTTTATATTTGGCACAGTGTGATTATTCCCTGGAGCTGGCTGGTACATAACTACAGTCTTCTCCAAGTTGATATTGAGCCCAAAGTTGGCACAGGCATGTGAGAAAGCTGAAACATTGTCTTGCATATCTGCCTCTGAGTTGGCATATAGAGCGCAATCATCAGCAAACAGGAGCTCTCTGACGGTGTCGCTGTTAATTTTTGTTTAAGCTTTCAGCCTTCTGAGATTGAATAACTTTCCATCCATGCGGTAGTTGATGTCTATTCCAATGTAATTGTTCTCGAAGGCATTCGAAGGCATTTGTCAACATAGCTAAAAACATGAGGCTGACTAGTGTTGGTGCCAGGACACATCCTTGCTTCACCCCATTGGTGACAGGAAAGGGTTCAGACAGTTAACCATTTTCCTGTACTCTCATGGACAGCGATGTTTTGACATAATCTTCCACAGTCCTTCTCTGCTGACTGTATCAAAAGCCTTGTTAAGGTCAATGAAAGTGGAGAACATTTCACAGTTCTGTTGCTGACATTTCTCTTGCAGCTGCCTTGCATCAAAAATCATGTCAATAGTTCCTCGTTCTTTTCTGAAGCCACATTGACTCTCAGGAAGAAGACCTTGATCTGGATGGGCCATGAGGCGATTGAGAAGAATTCTGGCAAGTATCTTCCCTGCAATTGAAAGCAAGGAGATGCCTCGGTGGTTGTCACAGGATTGGCGGTTTCCTTTACGTTTGTAAAGGTGGACTATTGACACGTCCGTGAAATCTTGTTGCATGGTCTCGTTCACCCATATGTTTGTAAAGACTTGGTGAAGCTGCTCTGTTAAGACCGGCCCACCTGCCTTGTATACCTTTGCTGGGATGGAGTCAGGACCAGGTGCCTTGCCTCTGGAGAGTTGTTGGATGGCTTTGTTTACTTCCATTATGGTTGGCAGGTCATCAAGTGTATCATTGATGGGAACTTGAGGAAGGCAGTTGATGGTTTCATCATCGAAGAAGGAAGTTGCATTTAGGATGTTTCTGAAATGCTCTGCCCAGTGTTGAAGGATTTCTTTCTTATCAGTGACCAATTTTCCCCTATCTGCACTGAGGGGAACTATGCCTGGTGATGTAGGACGATAGACCGCTTTCAGTGAGTTGTAGAATTTTTTCATATCATGTCTGTCAACAAAATCTTGAATTTCATCAGCTTTGCAGCTCAGCCAGGAATCCCGCATGTGCCGAAGTTTCTGCTGCAATACTCTGAATGTTCTTGAAAGTATCCTTTTTTTATGTTGACTTCGGGTCATTCAAATGTGCCTTGAGGAGAAGATGTTTCTCGGCCAGCAATTGGTTGATGTCTTCGGAATTTTCATCAAACCAGTCTTTATGCTTTCGGGGGGGCTGGACCCAGGATTTCCATAGCAGTGTTGTAAATTATGTTCTTTAGGGATCTCCATTCTGTTTCTACATCCTGTTTAGCTGCAGCATTGAGTTTGAGGCGGTCTTCCAACATATTTTCAAACGACAGCTGCATTTTCTTGCTGTTTAGGCAGGTGACATTTAGTTGTTGTTTTTTGCATTTTTACCCCTTGAGGATGCCATGGTGGTTTGATGTGTATGTTTATTTTTGAGATAATGAGACGATGGTCTGTCCAACATTCGGCACCACACATGGATTTTGTCACCCGAATGTCTTGTCTGTCACTCCTCCTGACGATGACATAGTCAACAAGGTGCCATTGTTTCAAGCGAGGATGCATCCATGATGTCCTATTTCTCATGGGAAGATGGAAAATTGTGTTGGTAATCAGGAGATCATGTTCGGCATATGTCTGAAGGAGGAGGAGTCCATTGCTGTTACAATTTCCGACTCTGTGCTTTCCAATAATGCCACTCCAAGAGGTGGTGTCCGTGCCTACTCTGGCATTGAAATCCCCAAGGAGTATAAGTTTGTCTCCTTTGGGAACAGATGTTAATACATTGTGCAGGTCCTCATAGAACTTGTTCTTGACATAATCTTCATTGGTCATAGTTGGTGCATAGACACTCAAATGGTTGCATGCTTCCTTCCACTCAGCAGGGGCAACTTAATGGTCATAAGCCTGTTGTTTATAGCCTTTGGAAATCCAGCTAGTTTGCCAACCAGGGCCGACTTAATGGCAAATCCCACACCTGATTGGCGTCTTACCTCACATTTCCTTCCACTCCAGAAAAATGTGTAGCCGGCACCTATTTTACAGATTTGGCCTTCTTCTGTAAGTCATGTCTCGCTCAAATCTGCAATGTCAATGTTGTACCTGCCCAGCTCTCTCTCAATCAGTGCTGTTCGTCTCTCTAGACCGGATGGGCTGTCTCTATCAAGTAGGGTGCGTACATTCCAAGTTCCGATTGTTAAGGGAATATGGTTTGCTCTTTTAGCTTTACCTGTTTTTTCTTTGTTTGTATGTACCCACCAACCGCAGCTAGCTGGTTAGGTAATGATGGAGGAGACAATGTTTAGGCCACCTTTTCTAGCCCCTTCCTCATGCTATGGAGGTGAGCAGTGTGTTCCTATAGAGGGCTGCTCAGTTGCTCAGGAGGCTGCCGAATCCCACTGATGCTCCTGTCAGTAGGAAACGACCACATGGCCTGAGCCGCCTGTGTGCAGGTCTGCGACTATGGCTGCCAGCGTACCCACGCCTGCCGCTTCGCTGCTCGCCCCAGGGCTTGAAGGTGATATATGACGTTGGATGAAGAATGACTTGCGCGATGAATTGGATTAAAGGGAGGAAGAGTTGCACAGTTTGTCAACCTCACTCTCTCGCCTGAATCCAGTGGTAAGACAAGTCAAGACGACTGGAGATGAATACAGGTGCAGTGGATGACGAGGGCGCTCTACGTGCCTTGGCATGCTCATTACGTTCCACAACGCTTTGCAGGTAAACGCCGTCTTGCCCGTTGAATCAGGAATGATTTCTTCTGCGCAGTCTGCCAAATCCTGTCTTCACATGCTGGGTAGGCATACCCTAATTCACAGATCAGTTTGACACCAAATCGGCTACCCACGTCTGGTTTAGCCAGCCTGTCACAGCTGTAGCCTGGGGGTGGCCACTGTCGCATGCTGACAGCTACTAGCAGCCACAAGCATGAGCTGGATGTTGCTGAGAATGGTCCTGTGCAATATATGTGAATTGACGCTCGCTGTCCCTTGAAACCAAACTAGCAGATCCAAACGAGAACCAACTTAAAACTCCAATACAAATGATTGCAAAGACGATAATGTTCTACATCAAACTCTTACTTTATTCAGGTTAATCGTCCGCACACACTAATATTAATATTAATAACAATAATTGACAGTTCCCAAATTGCCGGGAAGGCAGTCAAAATATATTGACAAATAATAATTTATAGATCATTCCTTTAGTGGCTAAGCTCGATCCCATTTTGTATGAAAATCAATGGCGCATCAACATTACCTTATTCATCGCTCCATCACTATCTAATGTTTCTTGTTTGCTAAGCAATGTAACTTACACGACCCTGCGTGCAGCTGATTTCATGACTTCGAATTGACATTGAACCGCTCAGTTATGACGCCATTCCATTTTGGTATTTTCTACAGATTGTGACGTCCTTCTGCCAGTCGTCTTCTCTACTATTAATCGTGCCCTTGTTTTCCTCCTTTTGTTGTATAGTCCCTTGCCATATCCCTAAAGTCTTTCATTTAACTACTGATGTTGAAATCCCGCTGTTGTCATTCTGGACGTGCTTCTTCTTTCATGTTCTCAAAACCGTCTCCCTGAATGTTGTCAAACTTTCTCTGACTATGGTAACGTAGGCATCATATAGTAACTCTTGTATTCTTGCGCTATATGGTGACTTACTTTATTTCTCTGGCACTATTTTCTTATCCTATCTAAATCATTGACTCTTGCCTCAACCGCTACGTGGCAGATGTCAGGCTTCAACCAGTGCAGGATGGTCCCTTAAAAAGGGAGTGACAACAATCCTTACCAAAGGTACTACCAATGCCTGACACCCCATACCCCCAGTGTAATGTAATGCAAGTCCTCCAGCGACGATACAGTGTGCCTGACCCGGCCGTGAACAGTCTGTCACAGAAGTCACACTATTTTGAAACTTCCTACTCCACTCATACACTTACTGGACTGACAAGAATGCATCACCCTACTGGACCTTCATTCACCGATGAATTTCTATAGATTTCACCCCTTCACGGATCAAAAAACAGATAACAAAACGCTGCTCCTCTTTGGTTCATGTCATAAGTGGGTATAACGGTGTGAAGTATAGAGGACTAACAAGTCTTGGGCGAATACAAATTATCTTTATTGCACATAGATGACAGCTTGATCAATCTTCTTACAACATGGCGTCTTCTCTCTTCCAAGCCCAGATGTTGACTGGTCCCTAACAACAAACTACGTCACGACTTGAGCATCTTTCTTCCCATTCCACCCTGATGCTCAAGCGTGCTGTAGTTTTGCCCGCTTTTTCCCCTAAAAAGTCTTTACTCCCAATCCCCTTACTCTATTCCCCCTCTTTCCTTACCTCCCACAACTCCTCTAACCTTCCCCAAACCAACTTTATTTTAAGTAAAACAATCTATTCGTACTTCTTTCCCCTGCCATATAGTAAACCACCATACATTTCTTGTTCGTTTTTGGCTCTTCGCAGTTCCTGTACAAAATATATATCATAAGAACAGCTCGTATAATCGTTATCATACACTTGACATCATGTAATTCCTCACTCTTTCACAACACAGAAAACAATGTAGTTAGAAAAAGTAAAGAAGGGGTGCGCACCCAGTGAAAAGTATAAAGAACGAATAGTCAACACAATCACATTTACATAAAGGAATGGATAGTCAACACAATCACATTTACCTCTCTTGCCAACCAAAAAATTTTGTAAACAATTTTTTTTTAAATACATCTTATGAAATACATCTTTGTTCCCTATAAATCAAGTTGATATAAGTTTTCTCAACATTTATATATTCAACATTTATATTGCCATCCACAATTTAGATTTCCGTTATCTCATCTTTGACCACGAACCAACGTTCATATTCCATGAACATTTTTAATTTAATTAACGCTGATTTTTCACAGCTCCTATATCTTGCCCCCTCACATCCCATGATCTGCTTCCTTGTCCACCTATATATATACCCCAGCTTATATGCTGCCATTTACAGTCATATACCCAACCTTATATCTTCATATAATGCAGCTCCTAATTTTACACATATCCATCCCCGACCTATGTTTCTAATACTTCATATCCATAAGAACCTTTTCATGCTGATTATCACAGCCACATAATATTCACACAGAGAATGTATGTGTCTCTCTATTAGCCCCTTAGTAGTTTTATTAACTCTTTTCTGAACGAAGGGTCTTAAATAAAGCCCCATGTATTTTCTCTATTCTAGCCAACACCATACTATTTGAAAATTAAACTTACTTAATTAAATTTGTAACATATTTGCTAACAAAGTAACCTAATACACAAAACAACTTATTTAAATTATGAGTTAAGCGAAATAAAATCAGAATAGGACATCATACCCCCCAAATAGTTTTTACACAAATTTATGTTTCCCCTCATATTAACTAAAGATATCAACTCATTCAAAGAAAAACACATTTTAAAATAATATAACATGCATCTTATCAAATCATAAGAAAATATTCTATTACTACGTATCACTACTGGTCTCTTTTACGGACCAATAGTTTGTACGCTCAAGTCTAAGAACACCACAATCCTATTCTACAATCAAAAAATAACAATCATTTTACAGGACCAAACCAAGCAAAAAAACATATTATATATGAGGCATTAAAACTCAGACTCAATAAAACAAGTGTCTTCTCGTTTAAGAGAAGGTTTTCAAAAAAATATAATTCACTTAAAATTAACTACGTACAGTGGCCCATCAACATTGGCCTCCTATACGAACCAATGTAACACATATCTATTCATACAAGTTATTCCACTATTTTTATAACCGAGAACACAAAACACTTCACTGCCAAGTATGTATATCTGTTAACTACAGACCAATTTCTTAACTTAGAACAATATCTGTTCTCTCTACACAAAAAAATCACTAATCAACAATGACCGTACTATCATTGATTCTCTCCCCTCACAATTTTCTATCTTTTTCCAGCCTAACTCCTAACACATCAGAATATCTGGAATATCATCTTAAGCAAGCACTGTAAACTACAGGTCAACTCATTTTATCTATTACCAATGTGGCGATTATTCTATTGTCATCTCAATGTACCAGCCGTCATCTATCTACTAATTAACCTGTGGCTCGGCACACCAATTGTTTCCTTTGGATTTGTACCAAACATCACTACAACTTCTTAATCATTACCGTTAACCACGGTATTTCTAGCACCAATAAAAACTTGTCTATTTACTATAGAGCCCACATCTACCTGCTGTACCATTAACTAACTTATCTATCTACGAAAACTCAAGAAGTTGAAACCTAAAATCAACCAGCAATTCCAACACAGAGAGAAAAAAAAATATATGCCTCCCTCGAACCTACCTCTATATTAGTTATCTCAATGCTTAACTACTCCTCACAACCATTTATGAAAAGTATCCATAGAAGCCTTTTCCATTTCCACCGTTTCATACACTTCATCAAGTATCTCTTTCCTTTTTACATCATGAAACTTATATCTTGCCATCTGCAGTATTTTCTAATCATTTACTTCTTACGTTTCCACTTCTTCAATAACTCCAAGTTTCTTTGAATAAGTGCTATCTCCACATCAATATCTTCTTCTTCGTATAACTTATTAGTTTCTTCCATACTACTATTTGATTCTGACTTTTCATCCATTTCCTCTTCTTCACCTGTATGTCTCTCGCTAGCAGCCGCTAATCTCTTCCGTTCAATATCCCATCTAATTTGTCTATCATTATTTCTTAAGGACCTTTCTAGTAGAGGCATATCTTCACCGCTTGTTGAATAATCTCTAATTCTTCTCTGTCTTTTTACTTCTCTTTCTCTTTGTTTATCCATTCTTCTTTTCGTTGCTTGTCTAGTATTCTTAAATGGAGCACCTGTTTCCTCTTCCATAGACTCTATACTATCATAATGATTCCCATTCACATTTTCTTCTTCTACCGTTTTCGGTATTGTCTGTTCTTGAGTATCATCGTAAACTGGAGTTGTTATTAACTGATTTTGTGCTGGATCTTTTCTAAAACCTGGGGTTACTGTAGCTCCTCTGACGAGTTGTTCATCTAAATATCCAGTGTCTGAATAATAATTATTATTATAATTATTATTTTCCCTCTCATCCTCATCTCTTCTTAAGTGTTCCACGTGTGCCCTTGCCACATGTCCCGTGACCTGGTTCTTGATACTATACGACACTTTCCTAGCTTTTCCAAAACGTAATAACCTGGAACCCAACGAGCATCAAACTTAGAGTTCCTTCTATGCTTCTTATAATAAACTCTATCACCTACTTTAAACTCCTGTAATTTTGTATTCACGTTTTTTGTACTTTTTCTGTCTTTCTCTAGCTTTAATTATATTATTCTTTAGTCTTACGTGTGCTTTATGCATTTCCTGTATGATAGTCTCTTGAAAATCTTCCCCCATATATTTCCGTCTTGGTTTTAACAGATTATCTATAGGTAGTACTGGTTCTTATCAGTCACACTCGCTACCGCCATAGTTAAAAGTTATTATGCCTTTTTAAAGCACAAACTATCGTCTGTCAAGACGGCAAGGTGCCAATTGAGTACTGGTTCTCTCCCGTGTATTAAATAGAATGGTGAAAACCCTGTGCTCTCATTTTGATTTGTGCGTATAGCGCTAAGCGCTGGTCCCAGGAACAAATCCCAATCTTTTTCATGTTCATCGACTATCTTTGCTATAATATCATATAATGTCCTATGTTGACGTTCGTTCTTAGCATTTGAAGAAGGTCTATAGTATGAGGTCTTTATATGTTTTATATTCAAATCTTTTAATAACTTTTCGAATTTTTTATTTACAAATTCCCTACCATTATCCGTAAGTATACTTTGTGGGCAACTAAATCTTGGTACGAACTCTTGCAAAAAAATATTAATGACAGTATCTGCGCTCTTATCTGGGATTGCATAAACTTCTGGCCAAAGACTGTAGACGTCTACTATATGAATTAAATACACGTTTCCTGACAATGTTCTAGGGTGAGGACCCGATATATCTAAACTAATTTTTTTGCATCGGAAACTGAGGAATATCTGTATCTTGTAAGGGACACTTAATTATTTTCATATTCCTTAATCTGCATCTTTCACACGTATCTACATATTTACAAGCAGATTTAAATAAGTTCGGCCAATAATATTTACCCGCAAGTGCTTTCACCAACTTATCACGACCGAGATGACCATTCTCATCATGATATGCTTTTAAAACTTCATTTTCCAAATGTTTTGGAATATATTTTCTTAGCTGTTCGTTCCTCTCACTCATATAATATAACTGTTCGTCGTATTGCAAAACTAAATAATTCTTCTTATATTTATTCTCCTCCATTTCTTTTAACTTCTGTTTTATTTGTAAGACTTTTGGATCTAATTCTTGTTCTTCTTTCATATTAAACTGTGCTAAATGTGGGTCTTCTGCTCTAGGTTCAGACTCTTGATCCGATGGTAAACTCTCAAACTCTTCTCTATTTATTATGGCAGAATCTAATATATTTACTTGCCAGTTTCGGTCGTCGATCTCTGGTTCACCTTCATCTTCTGTGTCTCCTGATGACTGTGGATACGGGATCCTAGACAATAAATCTGCACATGTGTTAATCCTACCTGGAATGTATTCAATTTTTGTATTGTTTCCCTGTAGATTCAATGCCCACGTCTGTATCTTCCTGTTCTGCACTGGAGCTTCTAACAGAGATTTTAAAGGCATATGGTCAGTTCTAATAACAAAATTTGCGTTATGTAAGTAGTAATTTAGTTTTGGGAGAGCATAGTGTATAGCATAAGCCTCTTTCTCGATAGTCGCCCATTTCCGTTGAGACCTGCTAAGTTTATGAGACAAGAAATAAATTGGTCTTTCATTTTTAACCCCTGGTATTCCAGATTCTTTTCCTTCATATGGTTGAACCAAACACGCTCCTATAGCATTGTCCGAAGCATCTGTATATAGTATTAACTGTTTATTCAAGTCTGGATGCGTCAATAGTGGTACCACTGTTAAACTGTTTTTTAAAAACTCGAACGCTTTTTGACACTCATCATCCCACTTAAATCTAGCGTATTTGCCCGTTAAATTAGTAATAGGCTCTGCTATTTTTGAAAACCCTGGGATAAAGCGCCTATAATACCCACAGGTTCCAATAAAAGCACGCACTTCTTTTACGTTAGTTGGAGGAGGTAACTCTTTAATAACCTTTATCTTGTCTTGGTCTGGTTTAATTTCGTCTCTATTGATAATATACCCCAAATATTTTGTTTCTGTTTTTAAAAACTGGCATTTACTAAGCTTCAATTTAACATCATGTACTCTTAATCTGTCGAATACCAATCTGACATGTTTTAAGTGATCATCCATGTCCCCTGCTGTGAAGATTAGAATGTCGTCTATGTATGCCAATGCAAACTTTTGCATACCCTCTAATACCTCATTTATTAAGAGCATGTGGTGAGATGGGGCCGTTCGAACCCCGAATGGCATTCGTAAGAATTCGTAAGAACCCATATGAGGACAAAAAGCACTCTTCTTTTGAGCGTCTTCCGACATCGGGATACACCAGAATCCTGATCTTGCGTCTAGTGTCGTGAAGAATGTAGAGCCATTAAGCAACCCCAAAATATCATCAATCACCGGCAGTGGGTACGCTACATTCTTAGTGATTTTGTTCAACGCCCTGTAGTCGCAACAGAATCGATGTGAACTATCAGGTTTGGTCACAATTACTACCGGAGATGACCATTCTGACTTCGATCTTGTTATTATCCCAGCTTTCAACATATCTTCTATTGCCTTTTCAACAACTTCCCTATTTCTTAATGGAGTTCTATATGGTTTTAAACTAATTGGTGGATGGTTCTCCCGTATCTATTCCATTGTAACTGTTTTTGTCCTTCCCAATTCTAAATCATTAATTGCAAAAACATCCTGATTTTCTTTTATAAGTTGTTCTAATACCTTCTTATTTTCTGGTGGAGCTTTTAACTGTGCCAACAATTCTTGTTCCCTTGTCATTTTGTCTAGTGAATGTATTTGGGCTGTATTCTTCTGAATGGATGGATCAATTCATCCATTTGTACGTTCCCTCTACTTCCGCGTCCGCGTCTGTTATTAACTCTTTCACTAGAAGTTTTTGAATAATTTGTTCCCGACATTTCTACTCTATCCGTTGCCAATATGTCAGTAATGTTATGTTCTAGTTTGGCTATTACACATCCTCTGTATAATTTGATTTCTCTACCTGTGTTGTTAATAATCATTACTGGAAAGGTTAAGTGTTTATCTAACGATATTATTCCATCCGGAACTTCAAGACCAGGCTCATCAATAACTTCCTTTTGCAATTCAGTGATTCTAACTGTGTGTCCTGCCACATAATATGGGTTTCTCTTTATCTTCGCTTGTATCAAATTAACCGACTGTGGTTTTAACCTCGTGGACATTTTAATTCTAACTAGTGCTGATATATGCATGTCTTCTTCCATATCTACATACACGTCCTTGAATTTTAATTTGTGTAAATCAAAGAGAAGTCCTTACTCCGTTTTTTCTATTAAAAATCTCTTCCTATAAGCATGTTTCTATTTAAATCTTTCACTACATGAAAAAGATGTCTTACGTTGATCCCCCCTAATTTAAAATTGATCATTGTCTGTCCAATTACTTGTAAATTCTGTCCTGTAACAGAGTGAAGATTATTATGACTCTTAAATATTCTACTATTTCTCATTATTTTATATAAAAAGCTTTCTTTAATTACACTAACCTGATCTCCTGAATCAATTAATGTACGAACTCTATATTTTCCTATTTCTATTATACATGAGCTATGATCTGTTTTATTTTCTGTAAACTGTTTGATTTCATCTAGTTGAAAGTATTCTCTACTCGTCCTCTTATGCCTGTTATTAACATATTCTTTAAACCTTGGGACCTTATTATTTTCCCTCCTTCTACAGGTCCTATTTAATAGGTAGGGCGCCGGTTTTCCTGCATTCTTGTACCTGTAAAATTCCTGTGTCTTATCTTCAACATTCCTATTCAACCTGCTATTGCCATTTCTACTTTGTGTATTCGACTGGACACGCCTGTTATCACAAAAACGAGAAACATGTCCGCGTTGACCACAAAACCAACAGACTATATTTGTGTTGTTCGTTTTACCTACTGTCTCACTTGTAGGATACCTCATTTGTCTTCTTTCATCATAAGCACTTCTATTATTACCTTGTAACATCTTTATACCTCCTCTCCTATTCCATCCGAACCTTGTTTGCCCTATCTCCATAGGCTCCTCAATCCTGTCTTCTTGACTAGTTCCTATTTCTCGTCCTGTTCTCAATCTAAATCTACGTCTCAAATTTTCTTCTTGTACCGCAATATCTACAGCTTGTGATAACCTCTCGGGGTTTTCTCTCATCAGCTTAAATTTCAATCCATCGGATTTTATGCCATCTACAAAAATCCCGACTAACATCCTCTCCACCTCCTCTCCTCGTACATTCTGTCCTAAGAATGCTTCTTCAGCCAGGTTAATCAACCTATCACTGAACAATTGTACCGTCTCTCCAGTGTTTTGTTTTAGACTGTCCTCAACACCGAAAACGCATGTTGTGGATCCGTTAT
This sequence comes from Cepaea nemoralis, assembly GCA_014155875.1. Lineage (NCBI taxonomy): Eukaryota > Metazoa > Mollusca > Gastropoda > Stylommatophora > Helicidae > Cepaea > Cepaea nemoralis. The sequence continues at coordinate 35,651 of JACEFZ010012867.1, forward strand.
TTCCGCGTACTTATGTGCTAGGTCGTCTTTGAACTGTTCCCATGTCTCATCTACTCTAGCCTCTAATTTCCTTCGGATATGATCCGAAACCGGTTCTGTTGCTGCCTGATAAGCAAGTCTCATTTTCTCTTCATCTGATGCAGACACCAAATATGCATATTTCTCTATGGAAGTTATCCATTTCTTAAACTCTCTGGCCTGTCCACTAAACTTAACAATTTCAGTTGCCATTCCCTGTTGTTTTATGACCGTATGAAGTCTACCTACCGCTGTTCCTACCCCCGTCACAACTTGTGCCAATGAATCTTGTTCCGTCATGCTGAAATATTTACAGTTATTCAAGCAAAAAAACAATCAATACTTATTAATATACAGTCTTAAATTAACCAAAGGATGTTATCTTCCTCCTGAAACTCAATAATTTTCTATCTAATAGAAAAATTTATTTATATTACCCCTTTTCTTGTTGAACTAAATTTTCCAATCGAAAATGAAGTCCTTGACGTCTATGCCCTTGTATGCCGAGACTGAGAAGCACGGTATCTGGTACTCGAGTACTTGAACCAGGATCGACAAAGCGGCTTCAGTACTCCGTAAGGATCAAAAATGCTCGACTGGGCTCGATAGGCTCGACTGGGCTCGATAAGACTCCTCAGGAACAACAACGACGTCAATAAAACAGTGAAGAACGATTGAACATATCAGCCACCCAGGGACGGGCTCTTGAAACACGGCAAGGAACGATTGTGATCAGAGGACAGCACTGGCCAGCCCTCTGAAATCAGCAATGAACGATAGTCAGCTTCTCAAAACAACCGACAGTGTAGAGTAGCGGCTGACTGATTTGACAAAGCGGCTCTCTCACACAACGGAGTCCGGAGATGACTTGACAACGGCTCGATTGTAATGACCTGGCCAGCAAAATTTGACGAAGCGGACTGTGTAACAATGATTTGGCTAGCAGAACTTGACAAGCAGCTGTATAACAATGACCAAAGCCAGCAAAATTTGACGAAGCGGACTGTGTAACAATGACTTGGCTCGTTACTGGGCTATGGCGATCAAAACCATCACTGGACGACGGCGATAAAAAAAAACAGTACTTCAGCCGAACTTGACAAGGAGCTTCGGTCCAAATCAGCACACCCAGAGTGGCGGCGTCAACATTCTGGAAACGAGCAAAGATAAAATTTGGCAACGTTCGTTGATTGTCCAGTATAGCGTGGAGCAATTTTTGTGGCGCTCATCATACAAAAAGAAGCTGACCATCCATTTTGATTATAATCTAACAGCATGACGTTGATCCAACAAGATGACCTTCAGCTTTGCTTTTTTTTTTTTCTTTTCTTCTTCTGGGAAATCACAACAACTACCTCTGGCCAGGCTTTTAGTCGCTGTGTCTCCCCTAAAATATATTACTTCGTTCCATCGTCGTCAAAGGGCTTCTTACATTCAGTTACTTGAAGTAAATAATAGGTCTATTTACCGCGACAGTCCAAGCACGGATCCTGGTCACGGCGCCATTTCATCCTCTATAACGGTGTGAAGTATAGAGGACTAACAAGTCTTGGGCGAATACAAATTATCTTTATTGCACATAGATGACAGCTTGATCAATCTTCTTACAACATGGCGTCTTCTCTCTTCCAAGCCCAGATGTTGACTGGTCCCTAACAACAAACTACGTCACGACTTGAGCATCTTTCTTCCCATTCCACCCTGATGCTCAAGCGTGCTGTAGTTTTGCCCACCCCATATACACATACTGCTACATGGGGCGCCATCTTTAAACTTTCCTTATGACATCCTGTGTTCATCTGCATTGTGATGTCACATGTTTGACACTCTTGACATCATTAACAACAATATTGACAGATTACAAGACAATGGCGTAATTATTATAATTTCTATTACACTTTTAAGGTTTTCATTTGAAGCCGCTTTGTAGTAAAATATGTAAACCCCACAAGCAATGAGTGTGATAATTATCAAGGCCAGCGTTAAAGTTATAAATAAATAGGTGAATTTTAGATTGTGTAAAAGTGTGTCATATCTCAGTCATTTTATAACACGAGATTGGAGATGTAAATCAGAAGTAACAAGAGTATGGAAATGGCCAATTCTGTATTCCACGTTATGCAAAATATTCTAACAAATAGTTACTCCTTTAGTTAAAACATTAGACTCATTAAATAGTGTTTTCTTCTTTTTTGTTTTGCTTCTTGTTTCCTGTAAACCTCATTGGGAGCATAGCCCCTCAAGCAACTCACACCCAGGAATCCTATTTTCTTTTTATCTCTGCAGCTCCCTGCTTTTCCTCCCCAAATTAATCTTCTCTTTCTCTATTTCTTCTCTCTGTATATTTTATGTTCCCCTGTATTTTGTTTGCCCAGTGGGTTTCAGAGAAAGGAACTTCCAGTTATTCTATTATCAGGTTAAATCAGCATGTATTGTTTCCTTATCTTTAGGCTTTTTGTTCATGGTTGTTTGGATTTTGCAGCTAAGTTTAACGCAGTCCCATGCCAACCTTCTTAGTTGCCTCTTATGACATGCATGGTTACATTGTTATTGTTATTTTTTTTTTCTCTTAAGGACCTTCTGATGCAAATCAGAAGTAAAGAGAAGTATAAGAATGGTCAAAGTTGTATTCTACAACATAAATAATATGCTAACAGTCTTATCATTACTTAAATATTAGTCATGAAGTGCTATTTCCACTCTATATTACTAAATGCCTTGATGTCATGGATTATGAATAGACAATTGGAAGAAAAGATAGTAATTGGGGAAAAAAAGGAAAAGTATATAACAATGCCCTTGGTTTTTATTTATATGTTATTTAGCCGGGTCCATAGCCAGGGGGTTTGCAACTTTTTCCTAAAACCCCCCAAAACTCTCGTCACGTGATGCGACGAAATTAGCAGTAGTTTTGAACGCAAA
>JACEFZ010012868.1:0-38501 GCA_014155875.1 Cepaea nemoralis
CATCAATGATAGACACTGTTCGATATTGGTCTTCACTCTAGCAAACACTGTGAATTTATACTGTTCAATAATGTCTGTTGATTAGAGAAAATTTCCAATAACTTAAATGTCACATGGGAAAATATAACTGTTGATAAGTCACTGGTTATACGATTTTTCCCATATAAAAAAAACAACCTATTAATGTTCCAGGTAGTTATATATATATATATATATATATATATATATATATATATATATATATATATATATATATATATATATATATATATATATATATATATATATATATATATATATATATTGGTATATGTGTTACGTATAGTTTTCTGATTCTATAGTGATGTAGCATATCTCTCAAGGAAAAATCACACATATGTTCATCAAGTCCTGCTCAGCAGACGTCAGGTATCTGCAGACCAACTAGGCCATGAGCCCAGTGTACAAGCCTCTCAGTAACGTCTGTCTTCCATCCGTGAGCCATCTTTTTCTTCAACTTTGATACTAACTTCTTGGTAGTATATCGTATCACCATCAACAAGTATACCTGTAAGTGGAACCTGTAGAATAGAGAATTCCCGATGAGAGCAACTAAATTCTAACCTTAATTAGGTGAGTGTTGGCCGATAGCAGCACTCAGATCTATAACAGAGAACCAAACTCTGATATACGGCCAAATAGCTCATCACATTGGTCTGAGACATGGAAGCACAAGGAAAGATTAAAGGAAACGGGTAGAAACCCAGCAGATGCCCTACTGGAAGATCCTACCATTTCACATTCCCTTCATCCCTCCCAACCATCCTCAATCTCTCTAATTATTATCCCATACATTGTCCTTAACTCCCTGAGTTAAATTATATATTACACAAGCTAGTTAAAGCTACACAATAGGTTACTAGTGCCGACGCTCCTATAATACTTTCTAGCACCGCACTTATAGAACATTCTATCACAGCACCGTACTGTACTCTATTCCTAATCATACTCTAAGTTAGATATGATTAATAGACTACCATATGCCTATTCCGGTTGATGATTGAGACTATGCAATCACAGACTGGATCTATGTCCGTCAATAATAATCAACACTTTGACACTATAGTCTCTTTCAATTAACACAACTCGGAATACTGAGCCGATCTTTAACACTTCAGAATTTTTGGTCGACTCCTCGAACTTGTTTACCGCAACTGGTATTATTTCGGGGCTTGAGTGACGTCACCAAATTGTCTAGACGCATAGGCGTCGAGAAGTTGTTTTTCTCTTTATTTTTCCCAACTCAATGTGATCATCTGGCTCTGTGTCCCCTTTCATCTGGGAAATTGTCTCCTGTCCTGTGATCTAGAGAACTTTCTCCACATCACAAGACTCCATCCTACGTCTGGCCAGACATTCCGTCTATCACTTCAAAGGCTGACTCCCGCTTTGTAGACGGATGCCGCCAGTGTACGTTTCTCGAACAATCCACATCGTACAGAAATTCCGACCGTGTGCAGACAGTTTTCGCGACGTATTTTGTTCCTCAGTCCCCTGCTCATCGACGGATTGCCTGTTTTTGTAGACGAATGTCGGGTCCTGTTTGTCATCGATCGAAACTATCAAGTTTTTCCGCGACATAGGCCCCCTCCTAAGAGAGTAGTCCGCAACAACTCTTTCTTCTTGGAGGTTCGATCCAGATGATCTATTCCTCTTCTTCAGGAGCTGGATGTCTAGACAGGAAATCAGCTCCAACATTTTCATTACTAGGTATATACTACACTGTAAAGTGGTATGGCTGAAGTAGCAACGACCACCGCATCAAACGGGCGTTGAGCTTCTGAGAAGTGGTCAGGAACATCAAGGGTTGATGATCCGACTGAACCCGAAACTGAACTCCATACAAATAGGGCTGGAATTTGTGTACGGCCCATACGAGAGACAAACACAGTCTCTCGACGGTCGAATAATTCCTTTCAGCCGGGAGAAGTTTCTTGCTTGCGTATGCTACTGGTTTCAAAACCGAAGCATCGTCTTTTCCTTCCTGTAACAAAGCTACCCCAATCCCAATCCCACTCGCATCCGTTCTCAACACAAATGGTTTGGAATGGTCAGGGAGCTGTAACACATGTTTGCTGACCAAGGCCTCCTTCAACTGACTGTAGGCACTCTCACATTCTGGTGTCCAAACGATTTGGTCCGGGAATCCCTTATTCAAGGTTTCCGTTAATGGAGCTCCCAGTTCAGTGAAATGTGGGATAAATTTGTGGTAGAACCCACACAACGAGAGAAAAGATCGCACATCCTTCTTCGTTTTTAGCCTTGGAGTCCTTCTGATTTTCTCTAGGTTCTTTTCCTCGGGGACAATTTGTCCTGGAGTGATGGTGTGACCTAGAAATTCCAGAGTCTGGTAAGCCAATCATGCACTTGGTTGGGCGAGAGGTAAGCCCTGCTTCCTTGAGCCTATTGAAAACTCTTTCCAAGGATTGTAAATGGTCATCCAAGCTGTCACTGGAAATCAGAATATCATCCATGAATGAGATGATGGACGGATCCTGTAAGGGATCTAGTAAAGTCCTCATCATGCTGAGTAAACACACTAGGTGCATTGCTGAGTCCAAAGGGCATGACCTTGAATTCGTAATGTCCACTGGGGGTACTGAAAGCCAGCAGTGGTCGAACCTCTGGTTTGACCGGAATCTTATAATACCCGCGACTCAGATCCACCTTTGAGAAATACCTTGCCTTATGGAGCCTCGCGAATAACTGAGTTGGATTCGGCAAAGGTTCCACCTGAAATTGTGTATGACTGTTCTGAAGTCGGTAGTCTATACACAATCGGTGTTCTCCACTTGGTTTGCGTAACAAAACTACCCCCGCATTGTATGGGGATGTAGATGGCGCAATCACGTCATCCTCCAGCAGTTTATGTATTTCTTCCTCCAGGGCCTTTTCTTTAGAGAATGGCACTGCGTAAACCTTTTGGCGAACAGGCTCTTGTGTGGTCAAGGTCATCTGAAACTCCACCAACCTCGTTCGTCCTGGTTTATCAGTCAGTATCTCCTTATGAGACTCGAGAACCTGGGTTATCTTTTCCCTCTCCTGGGAAGTCAGATCAGGGTTAACCAGTACATCCTTGTAGGTTTCCTGGTGTACCAGGGAATATTCCCTGCCCTCGTTGGTTTCCACTTCTGTCTCCACTGCAACTGCCATTGCCATGAGGTGAGCTGCTTTGTCTCCGGATCTCTCCTTCGTATTTCCGCAAGAGATTGATATGGAAGATCTTCGACTTTCCCCTGATCCGGATCTGATAGTTGGTCCTGGATATCACCCTTTCCACGGGAAATGGTCCTTGCCAACCTATCTCCAGCTTGTTGTTTCTCGTTGGGAGTAGCAACAAGACTTTGTCTCCCACCTCTAGAGATCTGTCTTTAGACCTACGGTTGTAGTAAGCCGCATGTCTTTTTCTGGATTTTTCAAGTTTTGATTTGCCAGAGTCCATCCCTTGTGAAGTTTTTCTTTCAGTTCCTCCACATATTTATAAGAAGAGATCACTTCTTCTGACATCCCCTTTTCAGTACAACTCCTCAACATGGCTTCCAACGGTCCTTTGATTGGACGACCAAACAGCTAAAGTAGCGGGTGGTAGTCCTGTTGAGCCATGAGGTACTTCCCGATAAGCAAGAAGTGCTGCTGGGATATATTCATCCCACCTATCAGGTTTTTCCTGTGCCAGTTTCCTGAGCATTGTCATCAACGTGGCGTTGAAACGCTCTACTTGTCCATTGGCTTGAGAGTGGTAAGGGCTGGTATGGATATGGTTAGAGTGGAACACCCTAAATACCTCCTCCATTAGTTTTCCACAAAACTGGGACCCATTGTCCGTAAGGATTTGATCAGGAAAGCCTAATCTTGTAAAGGCCTCCATCAGTGCATCCTCCACTCTTTTCGAGTCAATTGTGGTCAACGGTATGGACTTCACCCCACATTGTACAGCAATCCACCATGGTGAGTATGTACATGTTCCTCTTCCTAGTCCTAGGAAGTGGACCAACAATATCGATGGCTACCCTCTCGAAAGGAGAGTTCATGATGGGCATTTCATCCAAGACCACTGGTGCTGTCCAGTGTTTCGGTGCCACCCTCATGGCACTCATGGCACGACTCACATACCGACGCACATCACCTGTCATTCCCGGCCAATAGTAGTGGCAGGAAATTCGCTGCATCGTGGCGGTCAATACCCATATGCCCACTGAATGAGATGGTATGCCCCATATGAAGAATCTGGGACCGGTGGGCCTTCGGCACCACCAACTGACCATGTAGGTTGTCTCCCCTTCAGGCTCTCCTGTATAGTATATTATTCTTCATATAGTACTGCCCCCGTTTGGGTGGATGAGCAATGTTCTGCAGCTTTTTGTAGCAAGGACGTAGAGTAGCATCCTCACTCTGGGCAGTTCGCAACTCCCTTGGCAGTGGGTTAGTAACATTTGCTTCTGTCTCATCCGTTCTCGTCTGAGAGCGAGTCTGTATTGCTCCCATATGGATTGGCTCCCTGGGCATTCCCAGAAAGGACATACCGGCAACCGAGGATTACAGGGAAATATGGGATCGGTCAACACCGCGGCCTTGATGGTGCCGGTGACATATCTTGACCGAATCTCCACTCTGGCAATGGGCAATTTCATGGCTACAGCACTCTTCTGTGCAGGCTGTATCTTCATGGTCTCACCTGTGAATTGTTCTGGATGTACCAGATCCGCAGAAATCACGGCCATCAGGGTCCAGTCCTGTGTCGTACAAACACTCAACTTGACGACCGTTAACCTCTACCAATTCCACTAAAGATGGTTTATCCTGGTCTGGAGTCTCTTCCTCGGCCTCGACCTGTTCGGTGGCCTCCACTTTAGGTTTCCCGGAGCACACGACTAATTGAGAGTCTCCTGACTTTCCCCTGCAGTCAATAGCATTGTGCGTATTCGGCCTGCAGTGTTTGCAACATTTCCCTGTCCTAGATTTTCTAGTGCCGGACTTTAGTGAGCTCTCCTGGTGGCGAGCTTCCTTGTCGACCTTGGCATTTTCAGTGACCACCATCGTTGAAGTCACTTGACATGCCACGAAGTGAGGGCTCTTATTCTTCGATCTGCATTCCCTCGTATTGTGAGAGGGTGACTTACAAATTGAACACCACTTCTCCGACCACGGTCGTTTTTGTGTAGAGCTCGAAGTGCTCTTGCTTCCCTCCTTTGCTTCTCCAAACTCTCCTCTGAAGTTTTAACATATGGTTCCAACTTCTTAGTTCCTGTGCTCTTGGCTTTCTTCAAGTTATGTTTTTCCTGACTTTTGGTGTTTGTAGAAAGGTTTTCTGCTGCCTCCCCATGTACCTCGACGAACCGTTCTGCCAGTTTCGTCACCATGTCGATTCGTTCCGCCCCTTGTTCTCCAAGAATATCCTGAGAGGTTTCGACATTTGCTTTCGCATCTGATCGACTACCATGAGCTCTTCCAGACTCTAATAGTCATGCGCGAACCCAGCCAAATCAGTCCACTTATGGAGATAGGCTTTCAGACGCAGACTATAGGCGACGTACAACTCCCCCGGTTCTCGTTTCGTTCATCGAATTTTTTCCGGTAGGTATGTGACGTAACCTCAAATCGTTTCAGCAGAGCCGTTTTCAACTCGTCATAATTGTTCTCATGTCCTGGCGGCAGGCGAGAATAAACCTCGTAACCGGTCCCACGTAATCCCTGGTATAGCTTGAGATTCCATTTGTCACGATCCAGACCCATTGCAACCGACATAGCCTCGAAGCGTTGAAGGTACTGGTCAATCTTCTTCTTGTCCTCTTCGTAGATCGCTAGAGGGAACTTCATAGCATGATAACTATGCCCACCTACTCTTGTTGAGCCAGGGAGAGAGGAATCTCCCACTGCTTCCCCAGTTTCCCCACTAGATTGCCTCTTAAGCTCGAGTTCCCGCATCCGGTCATCGTGCTCCCTTTTCTGAGCTTCTTATTTAGCTTCCAATCTCTTAGCAGCCTGTTTAGCTTCAAGTTTCTTATCTGCTTGCTCCTCTTAAAATTTCTTAGCTGCTTGCTCAGCTTCAAATTTCTTAGCTGCTTGCTCAGCTTCAAGTTCCAGCCTTCTAGTGGCATGCTCAGCCTCAAGTTTCTTCGCAGCTTGCTCTGCTTCTAATTTCTTAGCAGCTTGCTCTGCTTCCAATTTCTTATCAGCTTGTTCTGCTTCCATCCTCTTGGTTTCCAACTCCATTTTTCTCAATTCCATCTCGGCCTTCCGATTTTCCCTTTCTGCTTGGCGAAAATCCCTCTCCACGTCCTGTATGTAATCTGTTAGTGCAGACCCCGACAATCTCATTCCTTCCCCCGTTTCATTTAGTTCTGCCAGATCTAGCTTAGGAGTGGCCATTTTCCCGAGAGGTAAGATAGCAGATAGAGTGTAGATTAACTCCAAGATAAATATATAGATAATGAACAATTACAGTTAATCTATATATTTAAGACCACAACACAATCACTCAGTGACAAGAGCAGAATCAGGACCACAGACTTATGCAGACGTGTGAAGTGTGAACAGGTAAGATATGTGTCTTAAACTCTATCCACATTCACTCTAGCTGGATTCTCTCTCTAACAATATCTCCGTCCTCTAACTAAAGATCCCGTGTCAAAAGACCCCGTTGTCAGGAGATCCCGCTGTCAAAAGATCCCGTTTACGAGAGATCCCGCTGTCAAAAGATCCCGTTTACGAGCTCCCAATAATTGTCGTAGTAATCCTTTATTACTTTAGTGTCGTCCCTGGAGTGAGGGGAATCAACACCCACAATTTTATTAACCCAATATTATTGTCCTAGAGAAACCACCAGATTCCGTCCACAAAACTCCTTCAGTCTGTAGACAACTCTTTCTTACTCTCACTCACCCCTGGATCATGCCCCCTCTCATTCTTCCCCAACACAACATACTCAACAACTCTAGCTTTAACAAATAAATACAACAAATAATTTATTAAAGCAAAGAGTATGTGTGTGAGAAATGTGTGTGTGTGTGATGTGTAGAATGTGTGTCGAATATTCTAAGGTGTATGTAGAATCAGACCAGTGAATCAGGAGCAAAGTTAGTTACATCACTGTGCTGAGCACACAACACCTCACCAAGAAGATGTTTCTCCGGCCACGTGACGACTTTCTCCGATCACTCTCGAACAATCATGATGCTGGTCATCAATGATAGACACTGTTCGATATTGGTCTTCACTCTAGCAAACACTGTGAATTTACACTGTTCAATATTGTTTGTTGATTAGAGAATCTTTCCAATAACTTAAATGTCACATGGGAAAATATAACTGTACATTTGTCACTGGTTATACGATTTTTCCCATATTAAAAAAACAACCTATTAATGATCCAGGTAGTTATATATATATTGGTATATGTGTTACGTATAGTGTTCTGATTCTACAGTGATGTAGCATATCACTCAAGGAAAAATCACACATATGTTCATCAAGTCCTGCTCAGCAGAAGTCAGGTTTCTGCAGACCAACTAGGCCATGAGCCCAGTGTAAAGCCTCTCAGTAACGTCTGTCTTCCATCCGTGAGCCATCTTTTTCTTCAACTTTGATACTAACTTCTTGGTAGTATATCGTATCACCATCAACAAGTAGACCTGTAAGTGGAACCTGTAGAATAGAGAATTCCCTGGTGAGAGCCACTCAATTCTGACCTTAATTAGGTGAGTGTAGGCCGATAGCAGCACTCAGATCTATAACAGAGAACCGAACTCAATTATACAGCCAAATAGCTCATCACATTGTTCTGAGACATGAAAACACAAGGAAAGATTAAAGGAAACGGGTAGAAACCCAGCAGATGCCCTACTGGAAGATCCTACCATTTCAAATTCCCTTCATCCCTCCCAACCATCCTGAATCTATCTAATTATTATCCCACTACATTGTCCTTAACTCCCTGAGTTAAATGATATATTACACAAGCTAGTTAAAGCTACACAATAGGTTACTAGTGCCGACGCTCCTATAATACTTTCTAGCACCGCACTTATAGAACATTCTATCACCGCACCGTACTGCACTCTATTCCTAATCATACTCTAAGTTAGATATGATTAATAGACTACCACATGCCTATTCCGGTTGATGATTGAGACTATGCAATCGTAGACTGGATCTATGTCCGTCAATAATAATCAACACGTTGACACTATAGTCTCTTTCAATTAACACAACTCGGAATACTTCGCCGATCTTTAACACTTCATAATTTTTGGTCGACTCCTCAAACTTGTTTACCGCAACTGGTTTTATTTCGGGGCTTGAGTGACGTCACCAAATTGTCTAACCAAATTGTCTAGACGCATAGGCGTCGAGAAGTTGTTTTTCTCTTTATTTTTCCCCACTCAATGTGAACATCTGGCTGGTGTCCCCTTTCATCTGGGAAATTGTCTCCTGTCTGTGATCTAGAGAACCTTCTCCCACATCACAAGACTTCATCCGACGTCTGGCCAGACATTCCGTCTATCACTTCAACGGCTGACTCCCGCCTTGTAGACGGATGGCGTCAGTGTACGTTTCTCGAACAACCCACATCATACAGAAATTCCGACCGTGTGCAGACAGTTTTCGCGACGTATTGTGTTCCTCAGTCCCCTGCTCATCGACGGATTGCCTGCTTTTGTAGACGAATGGCGGGTCCTGTTTGTCATCGATCGAAACTATCAAGTTTTTCCTCCACAGTGTACAATATCACAAATCATATGCTGGCTACATGTTAGGGTAATTACAGTTTATCGTCCAAGTTACTACGGCAGTACACATTTAATCTATTTATGTTATAGTGATTAAAAACTCCGCCGCGTAGCAAGCACGACAGGAGGCTTCAGGTGGTCAGAAATGCTCATACTTCCCTGAAAGTTTCGGTTCTTTACCTCCTTGACACTCTTTGGGAGAGCGCCCAGCTGGATGATGACTCCGGGTGTCTTTCTCCTGCCATGCGTTCGAACCATGATTCGAGGTGTTCGTTCATCTCGTTGCCCTCGCGTTGTCTTGCGTTGTTTTCGTATTTGTCCCATACCTGTGAAAAATACCTGTTCCAAAGTCACATATCTATCGGGGAGAAGAGTCTCGTGTAACCGGTGCTTGGTGTCCTCTCACATGTCGGGGCATCTTTAGCCGTGGGGCACCAGCTTCTCTGCGATGCCTCTGTCGCTTCAGCGCCGGCGGTGCGATATGTTCCGGCGTTTCGATGTGCGCCGGCGATCGTCTTCGTTGTCATGATCCTGTCTTCGTACCCCGTTCATGGATCACGGAGCGACCACACTCTAGGAAGCTGGCTCTTTCTATAGGTTATTTGACTGTGGAATTGGTGCCTTGATCCCTCTCCTGATCTCTGCTGTAGAGTGTTGTCCTTGCAAGACGACTGTTGAATTTGAGGGGGAAAAAACATTTCAACAGATACAACAAATGCACTATATTACACAATCTTCCTACCAATTCTATGCTACCAACGCCAAACCTGGACAATGACATTTCATAAGAAAAGAAAATATTACATGGGAAATGAGATTCCTGAGAAGAATACTCAACGCATTAAGAAGTGAGAAAATCAAAACTGATGAAATCAGGACCATAGTTGAGGTAATAGCAACGCTAGATTTAATTAGAAAACTAAATGGTTCGGCCATATAACTAAATTATCAACTAACAGTATACCACACAAATAATGATGTACAGACCAAATGGAACCAGAAGAAGAGGCCCACCATGTAAACGAGGGACAGGGGGAATAACAGAGTTCAAGAGAATCTCGATATACGTAGACCACAAATGCGCAATCTCTATCTGTTTATCCCTCACCTGGTCACCGCAAGGTACAAGAGGAACAAGAGGAGATGAGCTGACTGTTGCATTATAAATTCGATTACAGATTACTTCACATAATACAGCCCAAAAGAATAGGATGCACGAAAGCCTACCAAATGACAGCATACGGACATAAGTGTCCTCATTTCCCTACTTAAATTTGTCAACAAGGAGATAAAGTTCATGGATCTTATCTTTCTCTTTGTGTTATTATCTACTGCACGCCGCTTCACGTGTGACATCTCTTGAGCTTGCCGCCACTGATTAAAATACATTTGACCGTTGTTGAACCCTATGCGTCAATAACCTTATCATTGCTCAATCAATCAGGTGCCGTCTCCACAATATAGGTTGGCTGTAACTGTAATCTTAATTGTAGTCCCCTTACAGGACCTCGCAACCAACCCCACCATTGCATCATTGGTCCAGCCTTGCGTCATCTTCCACGAACCCTTCGTTCCATCTCAATTCTTTCCAAGCTTCTGGAAGGTTTATTTAAAAACAAAAAATCAAAAAGTTAATTACATGTGCTTCACAGAATGTCGTATTCAGCCACAGCAGTTTTCGTTTGTGAACACTGTTTGAACAATTAGAATACTGAAACAGTTAGAATGTTTGAACAATTATAGAGTGTTGGAACAGTTAGAATGTTGGAACAATCAGAGTGTTGGAAAGTTACAATATTGGGACAATGTTTATTTTGGGGAAATTAGAATGTTGGAACGGTTAGAAAGCTAGAACAATTATAATGCTGAAAAAAAATTGAATGTTTGTATCTTGATTCATGTTGAATGTTGGAATGTTTGAAAAATTATAATTTCGGTGTCTTAATTCATGACAATGGTGTCATTATTTTATTACAGGCTGTGTGATTTGGACACCTTTGCATCAGCATCATCGTGTGTGCGAGTAATGCTTGGCTCCCACTGCACAGCCACCAATCGGGTCATTCCTATACAGTTGGCTCGGAAATACGCGGAAAGCCGAGGAATGCCTTATATGGAGTTGGACAGTAATCAGTTTTATAACGTGGTAGAAAGCTTGCATCTGGTGGTGACACGAATCGCCATGGAGGTGAGCATATCTCCAAACAATTCTACAATTATCAAACCGTGTACTAACTCACAGAACGGCAATGAGATGGACAACAGGAAAGAAATAGGATGTGTGTGTTGATGTTAAATCCAAAGCATAGGACAAGATGTCAAGTGATAAATTGACAGAAAATTATTTGCATGGTTATGTTCTCTTCAAATGGTGGTCTGAAATTCGTGTATAAGTTTTCCGACTGTGACTTTCGGACGAACGTATATTTTTTCTAGAGACCTTTTTAAGGTCATCGCTTGAGCATGTAGATAGCACTTTGTGCAATGCCCTCGGCAGACAAGCTCGATTTTTTGCGTAGAAAGACCGAACTCAGTAGATCAAACAGATGCACTGAAGTTGATCCACTGGTCTTTAATCGTTAATCTGTACAGTAAGTGCATCAAATGGGGAATGCGAAGTTCCCGAAGTGACAGTGAATAAAGACTCAACAAAACCTCAAGGCGATGTTACATAGCATGGGTAATGCAATCACAGATACTGATGGACACTGCATAGAAGTACAGACCAGATGTTTAGCAAAGAGGAGACAATATAATATATATAATTAGAAAGCTCTGTCGGAGATCAGCACGGTAGAATGGGTATGAGCGCTCTCTATTAAACTTCAGGTGTGTTGATGCGAGGTACCTTACACCGGTCAGTTTGACTAAAATGTTGACTTCTCGTCATAGACTTGGGGACGAAATTACAAGTACCTCATAAATCGGAGTGGGTTCGCCTGTTACGAGGGACACTGATAATATGGAAAACTAATCCACACGCAAAAATCAGTTCAGTACACTAGAAGAATTAACACTTCTTTGGACAACGCTTGAGTTCAAAGCATGCGAACGTATTATAAAAAAATCCTGTTTTCTTGAAATGACGGAGAAGAATGTATAGACTGATAAGCCCACAGGCTTGCTAGAACACTCTCGTGTGGTTATGACATTGTGAGATACTGCAGAGATCAGCTGCCTGCTTTAGTCGACACTTTAGTACAGGGTTTGATTGAACAACATTCAGGACCAGAAGACACAATCATCTAAACCAGGGGTGGGTAAACTACGGCCCGCGGGCCGCATGGGGTCCGCCAACTGATTATGCGGCCCGCGAGGGCTTTTAGAAAAAAAAATGTTTAATTCGTTTTTAAGTTTTTTTTTTGAATTTTACAAAATTTGCAGTACCGTTATGATGAGTGTCAATACCAAACGTAAGATTGAGATGCATGCCGTGTTTTTAATGATGAATGGACAACTAAGTACTGTTTTAAAAAAGTTGGCTTTTTAAACATTTTGCTTGTTGTGTCGTGAGACAGTACTGTCTTCAAGGAGTAAAATTTTAAAAAAGGGACATTTTTCAAACAAAAAATTCCGATTTTGGATACAATTTAATGACCGAAGAGAGGAAAGGAAATCCCTTTAGTTGGTGAAAAATTTGGAGAAAACAAAACTGTTTTCACCCAAACAGTCTTCAATTCAAATGCTGCAACTGAAGCTATCTTTTGCTGCCATACAGAATTGTAAAACAGGCAAAAAATTTTCTGATGGCGAGTTCATCAAGGAATGTTTGCTTGATGCAGCAAGATTATGTGTCCCGAAAAACAAAACCCAAAATTTTCCCCGGGAAGGTTAACCCGGTCAACAAATACCCGCAGAAGTCGGATGTGTCGGCCTGACGGCGCAAGAACGCAGCTCTGCTGTAAACAGGCACAACGCAGTCACATCCGGAAAAAAAAATCCGGATGAACGCAGAAGAAGGCAACCAAATTTGATAACATTACTTTATCAAGGAGAACTGTGGTCAGACGTGTTAACAAGATAAGTGACAATTTGATGCATAAACTTCAAGATGCAAGTAAACAATTTTTGTGGTACTCTCTTGCATTGGGTAAAAGTACCGATGTACATGGTACTGCCTAATTATTGACATTTATACATGGAATAAACACTTCTTTCAAACTCACTGAAGAGTTACTGAGTGTTGAGTCACGCAGAGACATAACCACAGGCCATGATATATTCAATGCTGTTACTAACTGTATTGAAAGAACTGGGTTGGTTTGGAACAAGATGGCAAGTGTTACAACTGACGGAGCTCGTGCTTTGACTGGAAAAGTCTGTGTAAAACTGTTTTGAATATCAAGCATGTTACTGACCCAGTTGTCAGTGTCATCATCCACATCAGATCAAGAGGACTTAATCACAGACAGTTCAAGTCATTACTTGACGATTTGGAAACTGAACATTCCGATGTCTTGAACCACACAATGTTCGATGGCTGAGTCTCGGCAAGGTGTTGAGGCGAGTGTGGGAACTCAGAGAAGAAATAGTGATGTTCCTAGAGATGAAGGTTATTGCATGTGACTTTAATACTAACATTGCCAATAAAGAGTGGCAGTTAGACTTTATGTTTGCCATTGAAATTATGGAAAAGTTAAATGAACTGAATGTCAAACTTCAGGGCAATGGTGTGTTTGCACATGAATTGTATGTATATGTAAAATCATTTCAGGCAAAAACTCTCACTGTTCTCCAGACAAGCAAGTGAAAAAAGATTTTGTCACTTCCCTGTGCTGAACAAGAAATCATTTCTGGTGAAATGAATGAAAAATGCAAAGTCCAATTAGATGCATTGATTGAGAATTTGGATGGAGATTCCAAGATTTCAAGAAATTAGAGCCACAGTTCAATATTCTCAGTTCACCTTTTAGTGCAGAAGCTGATACAACCCCAGAGGATATACAGTTGGAGCTGCTTGACTTACAAACAGATCATGACCTGAAAGAGAAATTTAGACAGATGTTTGCTGGTTTTCTATGGATCTTTGTCACAAGAATAATTTTCCAACTTAAAAAAACTTTGCAGCTAAACTTTTATCATTATTTGGATCAACATACATTTGCGAACAAGCATTCTCTTGCTTGAAGATCAAATAATCTAAGAATAGGTCTTTATTGTCGGACTGCAACTTGCATGCTGTCATGCAAATTTCAACAAGTGAACTTGCCCAGATTTCAAGAATATTGTCAAAAATTGCAAGCAGTTACATACATCTCATTAGAAATCAACAACTGTAGTGACAATGTAGTCGCTGTGTGTCTAAAGTAAAGCCATTGTAATAACAAGTTGTAAAATCGTGTTAACAAATTAGTAAAAGATTGTGTCCATATTGTCAAATATAATGTTTAAGTGTATAAGTAAATAAAATTGCTATAAGTAGTTTATTTATACTGCTTAATAACCTATAAATAATTAATAATTACTTATTGTGATAGGTTGCTATTAAAAAATGTGAGATATATATATATATATATATATATATATATATATCTATATAATATATATATATATATATATATATATATATGCGGCCCGCCAATAGCTTTACACTTTGTCAATGCGGCCCTCCGCACGAAAAGTTTGCCCACCCCTGATCTAACAGATGGGTCCATTAGGTGCGGCTCTAGGTCATCTTGGACTTACAAGACACAACAGACGGTGAGAACAATCAAAGAAGATAGCGGTTGTCCATCAAGAACGATGACGACCATTCACTTCATCCAAAAGTCGCTTTAAAAAAGTTTGTGGGGTTTAAGTGGGGTTTGGAGCCTTGAGTTCTAAAATGGCTGGTAAGGCCTAATTTGGCTCGAATTGTTCTTTGACAATGTAGGTAAAGAATGCTTGACGTTCCAGAAGGAGGATCTTCTGCAGTGGTTTCTCTGTCCAGCCGTTTTTTCACAGCTCTTCCAGTCCTGTTTGCTTCACAAGTGACTATACCCTTGCATAATGATGTACGCCACAAATTTCTGTCTTTGGCAGCAGTCTCCCAAGAGTTGTTATGAATTCCAAAAGCTTTTAGTGAGATCTTCAGTGTTTTTAAAGCGTTCCCTCTAGCCGACTTGGGAGCGTTTACCACACCGCAGCTCACCTAAAATAAAAAAAAAACTGAATCGTTTAGGGGGCCTGTGATCTGGCATGCGAGTCAAGCGACCAGCCCAGCGAATTTGACTCTTCATTTGTAGAGTGTGGTTACTGGACATGGACTTTCTTTCTAAGACTTCAGTGTCTGAGATCTTGTTTTGCTATTTAAACTCCAGTAGCTTCCTAATGCAGACTGTATGGAAGTGGAAGGGGTTAACGGCGTGTTCAAGACATCCACATAAGCCTGGCTGTGGAGATCACTGCTGCCTCCAGAGAATTGACATGGGCAGCAGAAAAGGATGCCACACGCGTTGCAATAATATCTTCTTCTTCTTTCGTTCGCTTGAAACATGTCTACAACTGCAATGTCGTCTCTTGTATGAATCTAACAGTCTTTTTTAGTTCATTCAGCGGTCCATAAAGTTTATCTTCCACTGTTGTCTCTCTAGGCCAGCAGGTTCGCCTGGATATGTTGTAGTTTGGGCAATCCTGGAGTATGTGCTCTGCTGTCTGCGACGCCAAACCACATGTGCACATGGCTGAGTCACCAATCTTGAATTTTGTATACAAGTGGTTGCGTAATCTATTGTGTCCTGTTCTGAGGCGCAGAAGAATGACCTGTTCTGATCTGTCCATAACGTGGTAGTCGTCTTGAGTAAGGTTTGGAGGCTTTCTGATTGATTTGATCATTCTTTTCTTTTGGTGGTATGTAATAGGCACATCAGGTTGTTCTTCTTTTGCTCCTTCCTTAGCCAATCGATCAGCTCTGTCGTTTCCGGGGACTCCACAGTGGGATGGTATCCACTGTATGGTGATCTTACGCTGACTGCTAAGTTCAGAAAGTAGTGTCCTCAGAACTGGCAATTTCCCAGACAGGAGCGCCTCTATTACGGATTTTGCATCTGTCAATATCACTGCAGGTTGTGTACCATGGCTGGTATTTTGTAATTTCTCTGTGGCTATCTTGATTGCCTCAATTTCAGCATCATAGTTATGGCAGTACTTTCCTGTTGGAATTCTGGCCGTGTCTCTAGTATTATTTGGGTATTCTATGTACATTCCCGCTCCTCCATTTCGAACAGCATTTTGTGCTGACCCATCTGTGTAGACTCGGATCCAGAGGTCCTGTGGGTATTCATCATCAAGGAAGCTTATTGTGGCTGTTCTGCGCTATACACTGTTCTGTTCTTCCTTGTCCAATATTCCTCTCACTTTTGACTGGATTTGTAGCGATATTCTATGCTCATCTTTCCACGGGGTTCGCTCTGGAATAGTTGTCAGGGGGATACCAACTGTGGGAAGATCGATGGATTCTCTGCAGAGTTGTTTGGCCTGGTGGATGAAACTACTTCTTTTCAACCGCCCCATAGCTAAGTTTTCAAATCGGTTCTTCATAGGGTGGCCTGGCAAGCTGAGAAACTCTTCTGCTTTTATTAGTGTTTTTGTATCTCTGCGTTCTCTTAAAGCTTGTGTCCTCCCCATTTTCTCCAATAATATCTAACTCAATAAACATGCTACAGAAAATCGCAACCGACAGTCACTGCTCCACATCGATAGATTCGGAAGTCTCGCTTCATATCACTCACCTGGATGTCCGCACCGACACATGTCGGAGTTAAAGGTAATGTACGCGCTGACTAGCTGGAAAATACTGCACTAATACACCCGGGAAGACGCATTGGCAGGGCTGATATAATCAGTGCAGTACGAACTCATTTGGCGGAGACTTACCAGACAACGACTCTAGCCCGACTGCACGAACTGGGAGTAGAGCCTGGTCAAGCAGCCAATGCCGCCTTCGTGGGAAAGAAAGTAGATACTATAATCAAATCCTAACGGGAGCAGGGAGCAGGAACACGTTGGGATGACTGCTGCATCGGAGGACTCAGCACGCATGGGAATGCCCAATGTGCACTGACGTCATTCGACTTAACGTACCATAACGTAACTTTGCGTAGTTTCTCTCCATTGATAAATACAAATGTTGACATATTTGTTTTAACCAATGCCATGTTGTTGTTGTTTTTTTTGTTCTTGTTATATCGCGATATAAATTGTGTTTTTCACTTTTCTCTTGTACTGACTTTATTAGTTTCGTAACTCCCATTTGTGATGTTGATGATAATTCAGTGTTGTCAGCATTACGATGTTCGTGCATTTCTATGCCTCCCATTACAAACGAATTATAATCTTCCTTGTCAATATCTTTCTAACTTGTTTGCTGTCCTGGCCAACATGACAGATAAACAGACGGGCTTGTAATATCTCGAAGAAGTAATTGTCTCCAGGCACGATTTACTAGTGCATTTACCACATGTCTGGACTTGAGGGATCTGGTTTCGTCGCCCAGCTTCTGAGTTGAGTGCTTGGTGCGACACCGTGATCTGTGAATTTCATTTGAAATTATTTTTATTCGTGTCATCGGTGACTGCATGGCGAAATGCAAATTCAGAAAATTGCGGATTGCTTGCAGGCCGTCTCGTCTGGCGGCTGTCTTATGCGATAATGCGTGTGCTGGCTGCTTGTACGTTCATCATACAACTGTCTCCTTCGATACAAAACTGCATATACACTTGAAGAATGGCCTGTTGTTGGTGCTTTCTTGTTTCCTTCACGATTTTATATGGCACAAATGCTATTGACTTCATCATTCATTGAGTGCGGATTTGTCTAGAACCTTCGCTCGCTCGCTGGTTTGAAGTAGAATGTGTTCAGAATCCGTTCAAAAGTCGTTTTATCGGTTAGTTGTAATTAGGTGTTTCCTATCTGCTCGTGGAAATTGAGATGCATGCTTCGCTTGCTAGTTTCTAGATCTCTCTGGCTTGGTGTGGATTTCATTTTTGTTGCTGTACACATGTCTGGTGAAGTTCGGACACTTGTAAATTCTGGTGGTGTTCTTTTTTTAAGGCAGTGTTTCATCCGCAGTGGAGATGTTGGTGGCTCCATCTATCTTTCCCGTGGCTTGCTATGTCGTTCAATCTATCTAACACCGTAAGTCAAATGCGTCTTAAATAGTGAAAGATGGTCTTTTTTTAACTGCAGAGAGAATTAACAAATTTTAAAACCATTGGAGGCAATTCGTAAAAATTCGAATTACTATAAGGCGAAGAAACAAGAAACAAAAACAACCGTAGAGAGCTGAATTGAGTGAAATAAATAAATTTATAGACATAGGAGTTAAACAAAGAGCTGTTCACAAGCATAATGAGTTTTAAAACAAATACAGTCTAGAGGGCATAATGAGCTAAACAAACAACTGTTCAGAACTTAAATGAGTTTAATAAATAACTATGTATGACTAAAAGGGTTTAAATAAACAAGTGTCTAGAACCAGAATGAGCTAAATGAACAACGGTCTAGAACCAGAATGAGTTAAATATCCAACCGCTTTTACTTCCCACGACGTTCTTGGGATCCTTTCCAGCCTGGGTCGACCTAGGAGCCCAGGACAATGTTGAATAAAATTTTGATTTCGCCCCGGTGCATACTGAACCCATTACGCCGTCATCTGCGGGCGAGTGTTTGGCCACTATGCTACCGAGACTTGCAACCCTCCCCAGTAAGTCAACATCATCGATGTGGCAAGGGATTGAACCTGTAGTAGACTTTTTCGTGGTGTAGTGGTTATGCTGTCTGCCCGGTGTTAAGAAAGTCTTGTTTGTGGACTCTGGCATGTGGTTTTCGAATGCAGCTATTGTGGAGACTACCGGGGCATTTCGCCGAAACTAGGAAGTTCGTGCTCTGTGGTTAGCTGCTTTTCTGAGTGCGACCGAGTTGATTAGTATAAAGCCAGGTGCAATAAAGTCGATCCTCATGACTTTTTATGTCTTTTTTATCTTTGTGTGAGTATATATTTACATAATATATTCTTCGTATTATAGCCCATGCCGTGTGGTGTTGGTGATCATGACTGTCCACAGCCTTCTTCTCGTGTCATTATCTTATAGTTCATGCCGTGTGGCGTTGGTGATCATGTCTGTCTGTATCCTTCTGTCTCATGCACTACCAATCTTCTTATAGACTGTGTCGTGCGGCGTTAGTGATCATGTCTGTCCATATCCTTCTGTTTCATACACTACCAATCTTCTTATAGTCCATGCTGTGTGGCATTGGTGATCATGTCTGTCTACAGCCTTCTGTCTCGTGTACTACCAACCTTCCTATAGCCCATTCCGTGTGGCGTTTATCACCATGTCTGTCCACAGCCTTCTGTCTCGCGTACTGCCGGCTTGGATTCACATTGTAAAAGTGACCCAACTTAAAATGGCGACCAAGACATGTCTTAGAAAGTAAAGATGGTCAGCTTGGTACTGGTCCCATCAGCCACCGAATGTCGGCTGGTCTATAAAATATGGATCCACCACCACATACCTCATGCGTATTATGGGATGCAAAGGGTTGATTACTTTAACATACAGAGTTCAGACTCATCGCTAAAATTCATGATTCCTAATTCAAGAATTATTTTGCGTGATTGCTGAAACCCTTCCTACTCTATCCGTGTTGCGACACACACACGTAGACGCCTTTGATGTCAGTTAGTCAGTTATCTTAATGGAGCCAGCTTGCTTGTGACCTAAACCAGGCGTTGGCAGTTCACTTAATGGAATACAGGAAGAGCATTTGTTTAATACACGGTCAATAATATACCACAGGCTGCTTCTCTGTCTGTCTGTCTGTCTGTCTGTCTGTCTGTCTGTCTGTCTGTCTGTCTGTCTGTCTGTCTGTCTGTCTGTCTGTCTGTCTGTCTGTCTGTCTGTCTGTCTGTCTGTGTCTGTCTGTCTGTCTGTCTGTCTATCTCTGTACAAAAATAACGTCTGTCTTTATTTAAAATTGTGTAACTAGCAAGTTAAATGGTTCGGTCATATAACTAGGCTACCAACTAACAGTGTACTACGACAAGCAATCAAGTACAGACCAAATGGAAGCAGAAGAAGAGGCTGACCATGTAAACGATGGACAGAGCGAATAACAAGATTTCATGTGACTCTTTCCATTGGCACCTTTCCGTCTTGACAGACGATAGTGTGGTACATTGTGCTTGAAAAAGGCTTAATTAATAACTACAACCCATGGCGTTAGCGAGTGTGGCTGATAAGGCCAAATCCCGCTCTTTATGTTTCACCTCGACACCGCAAGGTACAAGGGGAATAAGATGAGATAGCGATGATGAACTGAGATGATGATGAGATGAGCTGTGTTACTAGCAGAAAGCGAGCAAGTGTTACAAAACTTAGTGGAACAAGTAAACAGTCAATGTGTGTGGCTTGGATATTAATATACAAAAAAGGAAAACTGATAATTAGCAGTGGAAAAGAAATGTTACCATGAACATCACAGTAAACGGAGAGATACTAGAACAAATAACAAATAAGTCCTATCTTGGACATGTTATAACAGAGGATGACTGTCGTGAAATGCCGCCTTAACATCCCAGAATATTTTTCTCGGTCTCCAAATTTGAGAGGCCAAATTGAGAAAGAATGAATTAATCACGCTACTCCAAGGCTATCTAGTCGTGAGGTAAGATTATTCCCAAAAAGCCTCTAGCCATGACGTAAGCTTGCAGATGGCAAGTAAAAGGGGATACTTGAGATGGACACAACTAGATAATTTAAATTAGTCTACACCTTGGAAAACTGCTGACCCAGACGGGCTATGACACCACACAGACACATTGGCACCTTCTCGTCCAGGTAGACCCTGGCTGAATCAACAATGAACAGGGCCATTGGTTGAATAAAGGCAATTAACGCCAGATGGAGATAATAGCCATAGGGCAGTAAACAAGCCAAGTCAACTCGGACTGGCAGACTCAGGAAGGTGTGAAATCACTGATAAGATTCAGGAGGTTAATAATGGTCAGACCCACAGGTGTGAAGGCAAGTGTGCATGCAGAAAGAATTTTTATGACTGGCCAGGTTGCAGTGTTAATTGCAATTAACGTCAGGGGGAGATAAGAAGAATTTATGAATGGAATTCTGCGGAGATAAGTGTCTACTGCTAGGCTAGGTATAAAAACCCCTGCTAGACTTTTCCCCTTTAGATTAAGCCTGACTTCAGAACAGGTAGGCAGCCAGCTCAATGTTTGTAGTCATATGTATGATTATTATGTTGGCTTCTAGGAAGGATTTCCTATTAACTAGTCCCTTAGTACGTCTCTTAGTTTCTTAGATGGATGGACCGATTTTCAGTCTATATCTGATCTAGGTTATTTCAAGAACTATCTTTGGCGTAGGTTACTTGAGTGTTCTTTCTAAGTTCTGTGTTCAATATCATTGTGCTTCATGTATTACTCTTCTGAGAAGGAGAAACTTGTGAAAGGCAGATCTTGTCTAGATATACTTGAGGTGTCGTAGCAGATGCTTGCCATTTCTTTCTAAACTAGACTAGTCTCTTTTTGGTGTGTGCATTTGTTGTACAGAATATAGTCAACTGACTATTTCTTTAATTCTTACCACAGCAGTAATTAAGTGGTGATTAAACCGGACAGGTCAGCAATATGGCTGGTCTATGTGGTCACTTCAATTAGACTTGTTGTATATCTCATTTTGTAGCTATACAATATTAGTACTCATTAATAATGCCTGATGATATTATGTTGAGTATCATTAGATGTCCATCTTGAAGTAATATAATGTTTATGGATATGTTGGATGTATGTATGTGTAATTTCATATGAATATACGATGCTAGGAATATGCTTCGTACATATTCTTTTTGTGTATATACGTCTCATTTCGTATACATACAACCTAACTAGTGCAGTATGCTATGATGTTAAAGTATCATAATATGTCTAGTTTAATCAATATGTTTATGTGTATTGGATGTTTGATATATTGATTTGTCATATGCAAACCTACCAATATGAAGTGTTATGTTATTGTCTGCACATTGGCACATTGGCCAATGATTGTGTTGAAAGCAGAGGTGTAATGGTACAGACATTACCCACAATTGGTATAGGGTATATGGTGCTAAACTTTCTCAGTGTATTGTGGGCGTGCGTCCACGGTAATGCATGGAAACCTGGCACAGCTACTGGTCACGGCTTGCAAGCCCGGATGATCAGGCATTGTTATAATACCCTTACCGACCCTGCGAGCTGCTAACCCAACTTTGGACGGAGCGGCTGTACGACACAGAATTTCTGTATTAGCGACATGGACATGGGGCGGCAGAAATGTAATAATTACAGGCGTGTGAGACAATTGAAAAGCCCGTCCCAGACTAAAGACAGTAGGGAGGAGGATGGTGAGCTGGAAGATAAACTTGGCCAGACTGGTCATTGAATATGTTTGTGTTATGATATGTTTTAATTAGGATTGCGCTGATGTAGAACTGATATAACACATTCTTGACTTTCTTTCAAGCTCTCACAAGGAGCACCTATGTTATAGATCTCAAGAACGAGTTATGACTAGGTAGAGCCAGGACTGGCAGACGTCAGAATACCGGCAAGCTGTTCTCTTTTTTGAGTCTACTGGAGAGTGGGGATCTGGACCACAGTTCCAGATAGATGAAGTAACAAGTAAAGTTACGTAATATTTCTCATCACAATATGTTATATGATTTTATCATCCTCATATTGACAATCATCCGATGTCTATTGTTATGATTAGCAAATAAATGTTGTAGTATTGTAACTCATAGTTCTGTCATTATAGTTTTTTTTTCCAATTGTGCATACGTGTTGTGTGTGTACATTGGTGGGGGTTCACTTACACACCAAGGAAAGGAGCAGTCAGGGAGAAAAACCTGTACTAGGATAGTTGTCCTTAAACTTTAATTCAGACTTAAAAGTCTATCTTAGCTAACCTTCTCTGTCCTATTCCTTGGCGAATATTCAGCTCAGTTCATTTCAATTTTGTAACGAGCCACTTAGAGCTGTACGTTGGATATTCATGGGCCTAATCTATAGTTCAGCCATATAGATTTTGTCCCTAGTCAGTTTCTGACTATTTGGGGTTGCTCGCCAGTGAACAAGACTTTCATCTAGCCGGTGGGGCACCCCGACTTCTGACAATGACAGACATTAAATAGCAATCAAGAAGAGAATAGGAATGGCTAAGAATGCTTTAAACATCGTGAAATCAGTATAAACATCTAGAGAGATTAACAATGCTTTAAAAATAATTGACAAATGTTATGTATGTTATGTACCATATGGCGCGGAAGCTTGGACAATTAACAAGTAATTAGAAAGTCGAATAGAGGCTATGGAGATGTGAATGTACAGAAGAATATGTCTGATTTCAATGAAACAAAAACAATCAAATGCAGGGTTTTAGAAAATCGAAATGAAAACAGGGTTGATGAAAGAAATACAAAATGAAATATTTCGGCAGCGTTAAAAGACATAATGCTCTTATAAACACTATACTGCAGGGTAAGATTGAAGGCAAGCGAGCAAGAGGTAGACAACGATACATGTGGGAAGATAACATCAAGATTTGGACGAACATCAGTCTGAGAGAATGTAGAGTCAGGGCAAGAGACAGACAGAGTTGGAGATCCGTTGCAGCTAGTCTTCGTTGTGGAGACGGCGCCTGATCAACTGATTCCTTAACACGAGAATGCATGTGTTTACCTTTTGCTAAACAGTTATATTTTTATCAAGTCGTTTGATCACCGCCCCCCCCCACCCCCCCCCCCCCCCCCCCCACTTTACAGAATTTTTCCTTACAAAATAACAGTTAGTTAGTAGCACATCATTTACATAACGTCACAGTCAATCCCAGCATGATTTCGCCTGTTTGTGATTCCTTGGCAAGTTTACGTTAAGTAGTTTGCCATTAATTTCTTAACGACTGGCTCGAATATCATTTTTATAAAAACCAACGCAGGGTAGTCTGCTACCAAATCGCCCACAGCTGTGTTTTAAACGCGTGGTATGCGGGATTACGAGCTGCGCCTGTTGCTCCTTTGCCACAGAGCCGTTATAAAAAAACACACAATAATAATGTCAATTAACATTCTCCTAACTGTGGTACGGTATATGTATCTCAGAGAAGCATAATTGCTAATTCAGCAATTTTGGCATTAATGAGTCATGTATTAAAGATTATTACACATGTCCAACGCATTTTAATGATTATGTTGTTATTGCTATTGTTGTTGTTGTCTAAGATTAGCCTCATAAGTGATTTACAAATGAAATAATGTATGGCAGCAGGAGATAAGAAGGGCAGAATGTCAGACCAGCTTGCGAGCAAATTTCTTGGTTGTTTCTTCCATGGTTCTGTTTTTTTTTTTTTAGCTTACCTGTTCTAAATCTAAATTCATATTCCAGATGTCTATTCTATATTTAGACAAAAATTACCACGAAGATGTCAGCCGATCGTACAAATGGCAATGCTGTAAGCCGTGTAATAAATATGTTATAATTGATTAGTCTGGTGGCTTTGTATGCAGTGGGGCATAGAAGCACCTTACTGGCCTGGTACGAGAAGAGAGCAACTAAGGGATGAGCAGGCTGGCCAAACAGATGCTTTCTTTGACACTTTCTGGTATACGTTTTAGGCTGTTTGTTAGATAATACTCTTCGTATTCTAGAATGCACTGGAAATGGCACCTTCCAACAATCCTGGCTGGTGGTGTTCACGTGTCTGTATGTTCCTGTAGTTATTCGTTCCACGCACTAGTTCCTCCACATGCTGTTCATTTTAACATGGCTCCAACGAATTCGTCGTTGTTATTATTATTGATAAATATGACAGTTTTGTATGCAGTGGCGCGTAGAATAATATTACTGGCATTTGATCTTTTGTCATATGTATTTCACTCTCTTCTGTCATGTTTCTACCCCTACGGTTTTATCGTATGTCAACCTTTCTATCCTATTCAAACTAATTCAATATTTTATCCTCCCACTGTCCGTCCTTTCGTAATTCCGTATGCCTGTCTGCCAGTCTGTCTTTCACTCTGTCTGTCCGTATCTCTCTTGTTCTCTCTCCCCATTTCTCTCCTCTCCTCTCTCTCTCTCTCTCTCTCTCTCTCTCTCTCTCCTCTCTCTCTCTCTCTCTCTTTCTCTCTCTCTCTCTCTCCTCCCCTGTTACCCTCTCTCGCCCTCTGTTTCTCTCCCTCTCCTTTCCTCTCTCTCTCTTTTATTTATCTCAATCTTTCCCTCTCTTCCCCCCCCCCCCCCCACCTCCCCTCTCTCACCACGATATCATATTTCTCCACAACCAACAGTTTCCCTCATCTAAACACAAGACTACCCTATTTCCCTCCCCCATGTCACATTGCCAACTCACACTGGGCTGTCTACGTATCTCCACCTCTGTCTCTGATAAACCACAATCCGGTCTTCACAACATTCTCCCCACATTCTTCCTTCACACAGGAGCGGGAAAATGTCGACTGTCATGGAAGACTTCAAACACATGATGATGCTAAAAACATAGCATCCCTGATCTCCCCTAGTCTCCCAACGTTTCGAAGCAGTCGCTCAAGGGAGGGAACTGTTATTCTTTCTTCTCCTACCAGGTATATTCTATGTAGTATACACCTTCAGCTTCGTGGCTTAGAGGTTATGACTTTTCTGCGTAATCTCGTATACTCTCGTCAGGTAACGTGATGACGGTTCAAATCAGCAGTGGTTCGAATCGCATCGGTAACTTACGGGGTATGTGAGCCGGCCGCTCAGAAAGCAATGGCAAACTACTGAGCGTAATCTTGCCAAGAAATCAACATACAGCTGAAAGATGCTGGTGTTGACAGCTAAGTCCTGTAAAAAAAAGGATATGCTAAAAAAAAAACACCTTCAACCAAATAACGCCAAGCCTTCCCATATTAAAATCCATGTAGTTACGCTGAATGCCTCGCGTTCTAAATATTGTGCGTTCGATTCCGGGCTAAGATTTCTGTTCATGAGTGCAATTTTCTTGGAGATTTCTGAGCGTCGTCGCTGGAGCTACGGAGTTCGTGTTTTGTGAGACGCTTTCGTATGGCAGCCCAGTGGAAAGAGACCTATCCATAAGGGATTAAACCCTGTGCAATGATGTCAATCATCTTTCCTGTTAAACGCCAAGCTGTGTTTATATCTGCTGTTTATTGCAGCTCACTTAATGCCTTCCTGGTATTCATCCATCCATCATGTGCCATACCGGTAAGCGTAGGTGGTCATGCTTCGCCATCTCACTCGATCACCGGAGTCGTGGACCAGCTCTGCGTTCTTATCTCGAAGACGGGTCTGCGTTCCCAATTTGTGACCCTTTGCAAATAAAGTTCGTTCGTTCGTTCTCTTCTGAAGTTGAAAGAGGTCATCATCATTATTTATTTATTTATTTATTTATTTTCCAGTATTCTCTGACCAAATGTAGAAAGTACAAGAACACATTGTGCAATGGTTGGGGTTGAAGGAAAGAGTCACAATAACATCACACGTTGCATGGGACAGAAAGATGTCACATTCATTGTGGCCTCTGGTGTCTTTCTAATCTGCTGCTCACGTCTGTGATTCACAACCACCTTTAACATAAAGAGTTATATACCATTCTAAAGTGTGTTTTCTGTTTAGTACAAGGAATAAACAGATTGTAACATTCTAAGATGTGAATTTATGGTTAGAACAAGGAATAACCAGCATGCAACATCTGCCTCGCAAAAGCAAGCAACACGTGTATTCTAAATAGAAAAAGAAGTAAACTGTTTATAAAATTCTACAATTTATTTTTGTCTGTCAAGGACAAGGAAATAAAAAACAATATTAATACTCTAGCATTTGTTATAGGAATAGAGCAAGAAGTAAACTGTAATATTCTAATATTCGTTTTCTTACTGTCAAGAATAAAGAAAGAACACTTGTAATATTCAAGTAATCGTTTTCTGACTTCCAAGAACAAGGAATAAACATCATGTAACATAATACTGCCGGTCTACCTGGCCTAGGTGTTAAGGCGATGCTAACCTTAAAAAAAAAATTCGATTTTTGGTCAGTTTGGCTTTGTTTGGAATAGTCCATTTTTAAACACCTTAGTATGTCTTCTATCAGATTCGGCACTTGTTTTTCTTTAAAAACTTATTTTAATGCAATATTCATATTTTACCGAACCCACCCTAGGTGTAGAATTGTCTACTTATTGAAAATTGTAACGAAATCGACGTTTTTTGAAACCATTACAAAGATATCTCGCCGATGCGTGATCCACGTGTTTCATCCATCCATCCATCATGTGCCATGCCGGTAAACGTGGGCGGTCATGTTCTGCCATCTCACTCGATCACCAGAGTCGTGGATCAATGTAACACGTGTTTCATACATCATTGTAAAGGTCACGAACTCCCTTAATTGTTCGTTAAACTTCGGGTTCGTTTAATTGAGAGCTTTTCTGTGTACGACGGTTTTCTTTCGAATCAATAATCTTCCGGAAACTCCCATATATGGAACACCTCGCCGAATGCGCAAATCTCCGTTGGTGGAAACTGATCACGTGGGTTTCCAAGATGGCCGTTTTGTTGTGTTTTCGCTTGGCAACACGCTTCGACACGCGAATTGAAAAATACCTTTTCCCAAGAAGTTTAACATAAAATCATCTGCTCAACGTAAGAAATCACGCAGTCAATAACTGGCAAATGCTCGTGAGCACCGAAAAGCCTACCAGAACTTAAACATTACAGAAAAGTCTGAATTTGACACCAAGATAACTTTTTTAGTATTAAAAAAGCATGAAAATAATTTGTTTTTTCCCCGTTCCGTTTCCTCATTTTGCCATATTGTTTTTACGTTGTTTCAATTTTTTCAAAAACTATGTGTCACATTACAATGAAACTTGGCAGACGTATTTTTCATTATATTATGTACAATTTATCAAGAGCATTTGTAAAACTATGATTTATTTTTTGTGCAGTAGTAAAAGATACCAAAATAATTGTCAATAAAAATGTTGAAATTTGTTTTTAATTATGAAGACGAAAAATTCCAAGGGATATCATTAAAAGCTTCTGACAGAATATAACGGTCCTATTTCTGAATAAAAATACAAAAACATAAAGCCTGTGATTTTAAAAAAAATTAATGTTTTAAACCATAGTTAAGAAATCCAATGTGGCCGCTGTTTATCTTAGTTTCCATGGCAACCGTTACTTACAAAGTCAATTTGACAGTATTTTATCAATCAGCAGTCTTCAGTATCAAACCCCATACCATAACAGAACATAGAAATTACATATTATAGAATTTAACATTGTAGGTTTAGCATCGCCTTAAAAGACTTTCTCCGTAATCCCGTTTATCCACGTAGGGTAACGCAGAGCGCGAGAACTGGAAGCGTTGGTAACACGGGATAAGTGAGCCGGCCGCTCAGAAAGCAATGGCAAACTACTGCCAAAATATCAACAACAGCGGTAAAATACTGTTGTTGACAGCGATGTCCTGTAAAGGATATGAAAAATAAAACAACATAATACTATTCGCTTTCTGGATCAAAGAACAAAGAAAAACATTGTGTAACGTTCTAGCATATGCTCTCTCAATTATAAAACACGACTCACACACACACACACACACACACCACACCACACACACCACACACACCACGCACACCACACATACCACACACACCACACACACACACTAGCATTATAATAATTGTTTTGTTTTTTGACATTTTATAAAAAGAATAAAATAATGAAACATTCTAACTTCGTTTTTTTAAAAACCTGAACAATTGATAAACAGCATGTAATATTCAAAGGGTTTTTTAATTAATAGAACAATGATTAAACAGTATGTAATGTAATAACATTCGTTTTCTAATTACAACATGACATACACATCATGTCACAGTCTAGCATTTGTATTCTGGATGAAGGACAAGGACTAAACATTATATGACATCAATCAATCATGTCCCATGCCGGAAAGCGTTGGCGGTCATGACTCGCCATTTGACTTGATCACCAGAGTCGTGGATCAGCTCATTGTTCCTGTCTCGACCATGCCATGTGGCCACGCCATCCAGGTATTTACTTCTCGGTCTTCCCCTTAGTCTGTTCCCTTCGATCTTGCCAGTTGTCACTAAGTTCTCCAATCCATTTCTTCTCATAACATCTTCTTCTTCTTCAGCGATTCCGAGCCATTGAGGTTCTTTGCTGCAGATACAATCCGTCTCCATTCGTCTCTCTGGTTGACCTTCTCTTGCCAGTCGTTAATTCCAAGTGCTTGTAGGTCTGTATATACATTATCTCTCCACCGTCTTCTTGGTCTACCTCGGGGTCTAAGGTCATTTATTTCCTGAGTGTAAGCGAGTTTTGTTTCCCTATTATCTTCCATTCTTTCTATATGCCCCAACCATTGTAGTCTATTAGCCTTCGTGATATCAGTGATTAGCGGGGACTTAAACAGATCATAAATGTCTTTGTTACTTCTTCTTTTCCATTCTCCACTTTGTGTATCCCTAATGGGTCCAAAGATGCGTCTTAAAACTTTGTTCTCAAAGGTACTCCAGGTTTCAGAGCCATACAGCACAACTGGTCTGGTCAGTGTTTTGTATATTGTGATTTTGGTGTTACGAGATAGTGCATTTGATTTTAGTATGTTGCAGTGCATAGTATATCTTAGTTCCAGAATTGATTCTAGTTTGTATTTCTTCCCTTATGATGTTGGAGCGGTTGAAGATTGTGCCCAGGCATTTGTAAAGCAATGATATATATCTTTGTTTACTTCTATAGAACGTTTAATAACTGAACGCAGCATATACACAACATTTACTGTACCCTTTCCTTCTATAAACCCACATTGTTCTTCCCCTATTTCAGGTTGTATTTTCTTCCTCACATTTTGCATGATATTTCGTAGCACAATATTTGTGATGTGACTCATTATACTAATTGTTCTATGTTGATCACATTCCAAGGCTCCTGATTTCTTTGGGATTGCAATAAATTCAGAATTACATAATTCAGAAGGTCCGGTGTCATTTAATGAGTTCAGCAGTCTGGTGACTTGATCTATTCCACATTCTTCTAAAGCTTTAATCATTTCTGTTGTGATGTCATCTGAACCGGGGGCTTTGCCAGCTTTCATATGTTTAAGAATATTTCGAACCCCCATCTTAAAAATTGGTGGTCCTTCATTATTAAATCGAATATCATACTGTTCATCTCTGTTATCATCACAAAGGTTTTTCACATAGTCTGACCATACATGTAGAATCTGATCTTTTTCTATTATGATTTTGCCATCTTTAGTTTTTAGACAGCCTACTGATGTAGTTGTTCGTTTATTAATTAACAGTGTGTAAAACTATAATGCCGTTCTCTGAACAGAAATAAACAGTATCTAGCATTCTAGCTGTAGTTCTCTGAACTATGAATTAACATTCTAATTGGCGATTTCTGAACACGGAAAACACAGTGTGTAACAGTCTAACAGCCGTTCTCTGAACAAGGAAGAAACAGTATTCAGCATTCGTTTTCTGACTAGAGCAAAGAATAAACATCGTGTAACATTGTAAATTTCATGCTCTGGATTTCAAGAACTAAGAATAAACATTATGTAGCATGACACATTGTAACAAATGAATTATGCTCTTCAAGGACAAGGCATGAACAGTATTTAACATTCTAACATTTGTTTTCTGAAATTCATAAGACCCATACTAAACAGCATTTAGACAAGATTTAAACAAAATTTAGCATTCTAAGAAATATTATCTGACTTCAAGGACCAAGGAAACAAATCAATATGTAACATTCTAATATGCGTTTCCTGATTAAGTGGGGACAAAAAAAAAACATGTAAAATTCTAATATATGTTTTCTGACTTTCAAGGACACAAAATAAACATCATAAAACATGATAACATAAGTATTGTGACTTTCATGGACAACGCATAAACAGTGTGTGGCTTTCTGACGTCTCTTTGGTGACCTTTAATGACAATAATTAAACAAAATGTAACATGCTAACAATTGGTTTGTAACCTCCAAGGACAAGGTATAAACAGAGTGTAACTTTCTAACGTTTGTTTTCTGACTTTCAAGGACAAGGAATAAACACAATGTAAGATTCTACTATTGCCTAACTTAATTTCAAGATAATTGAATAAACTGTATGTAACATTCTAAACTTGCTTGTCTTATTTCCAAGAACAATGAAATAAACAGTGTGTGATATTCTAATATTTGCATTTTAACCACTAAGGACAAGCCATTAAACAGTATGTGACATTCTAATATTTGCATTCATAATACTAAGAACAAGAAGTAAACAGTATGTAACATTCTAATATCTGCATTCTTGCTACTAAGTACAAGGCATAAACAGTATGTAGCATTCTAATATTTGCGTTGTTTCTTCTAAGGACAAGGAATAAACAGTACGTAACATTCTAACAATTGGTTTGTAACCTCCAAAGACAAGGTATAAGCAGAGTGTAAGTTTCTAACGTTTGTTTTCTTACTTCTAAGAGCAGGAATAAACAGTATGTAACACTCTAGTATTTGCATTCTTACTTCTAACGAACAAGGAACAAATATGTAACATTCCAACTTTTGGTTTCTGTCTTTCAAGGACAAGGAATAAACAGGAAATAATAATAATAATAAT
Source organism: Cepaea nemoralis (assembly GCA_014155875.1). NCBI lineage: Eukaryota > Metazoa > Mollusca > Gastropoda > Stylommatophora > Helicidae > Cepaea > Cepaea nemoralis. The sequence continues at coordinate 31,447 of JACEFZ010012868.1, forward strand.
AATAATAATAATAATAATAATAATAATAATAACAACAACACTACTAGGACAATCAGGATGGAGCTCCGATAGTAGTGTATAATTACGCTTGGTTTCCATAAGATTATCTGGGTTTAATCCGTAATAATAAGATGAATATTTCAAAAGGGTAGGCTGATATTGTGGCCGAGGGATCAGTGTGCTCACCGTACACACCGTAAAGTCTGAGTTTGACTCCAGGGATAGACTCGGGGTTTAGAAACAATATCCACGAGTGTATATTAAGTGGCGAATGCCAAGCCAATCGGAGGTTATTCCTCCACCCATAAAGAATTATTTACCGCCACATGCTAGTAATGGCAGTAGTTTTAAGTTGTTGCATGTCCGTGACATGACGTCTCAATCAACCCCAGCAATTATTGGCTGTTTATGATAATTCACTTACTATCTTTTATGTGGATGTGAAGCGTGGACAATGAGCAGACAAGCTGAAAAATTATCTTATGGCTGTTGGAATATGGTTTCTGAGGAAAATGCAAAGAATACCATGGGCAGACAGGAAAACCTAATAAACAAGTCCTACAAGAAACAAATGAAAAATATAAACTGATTAGAGAAATTAGGCGTAGGCTGTCACAATTTATCTGGACACGTTATGAGAAGAAATAAAATATAGAACTTGGTGACAACTGGCAAGAATGAGTGGAAGAGAACAGGGGGAAGGCAGTGAAGTAAATACCTGGATGGCTTGGCCACGTGGCACGGTCGAGACAAGAACACTGAGCTGATCCACGACTCTTGTCATCGTGTGAGATGGCGAAACATGACCGCCAATGTTTATCGGCATGGCACATGGTGATGATGATGATTATCTAGCAGTTTTGCGTACAGTTAGATTTATCGTACAGAAAACAAACTACTTAACGTAAAAGTACCTTGAATATCACAAGCAGTTAATAGAGGTTAGGGGTTATTACAACGTCCTGCAAAGAACTGCAAATTAAATTTTTTAAAAATTATACTGTGTGAATTTGTGTGTTACATATTTCAGCTTGAATGATTTCACATATTTCAGCTTGAATGATTTATCTTATTCCGTTAGCTTGCAGCGGCAACTGCCATTATTGTGCAAAAACCAGCTTTGTGCAAACAAAAATACATTACAGTAAGTTTGAAATTACAGTGATAGACAATTCAAATTACTGTGTGAATATGCGAGCTGTATATTTCTGCTCGAAGGATTTATCTTATTGTTTTAGTTTATGGTTTGTGCGATTACTGCAGTATGAAGCTATGGAGATGTAGCAAAATATGCCAGGCAAAAAATCGTGCAATCTCTTTTTTGTATCTTTTTTATTCAAATTCACTACGGGAAAACATTGCTTTGAATTTGTAAAAAATTTGTATTAGTGTTTCCAATGCAATCTGAACGGCCGACGCTCATAACATTGTGACAATGAAAGCAAAGCGATCTACTCTAAAATCTTCTTCGGCGGACTAAGAACCCGACATGATGCGATTGTGAAACTCTGTCCACTACTGTTAGGCCACAGATGGCGACAATGGTAATGGTTAGTTAGTTAGTTATTTGCATGTCCATAACAGGGCGTCGCAGTCGACCCCAGTCAACCTCGACCTCTAAAGGATATGCAACTAACTAACTTTTGGGAAGGAATTACGACGAAAAGGGAACTGCCAATGCCATCTCTTTGCGCCACGGCATTCATTGTATGACGGCCTACTTCATATTGTAAAGTCAGTATCTGGTACTTGACACAGTTTACTTTCAGTAATATATAAACAAATAAATATCTAGATGGCTTTGCCACGTGATATGGTCGAGACACGAACACGGAGCTGATCCACGGCTCCGATGATCTTGTAAGATTTCGAAACATGACCGCCTACGCTTATCACCATAGCATATGATGATAATAATGAAACATATGAATGTCGTCTTTATACTCCAAAGACGCATTGGGCATATGGAGGTAGATTCATAGTTTTATAGACCAAACAGCACTCGGTGGCTTATCTGGGTAGTATCAAGCAGATATCAAACACAGCTGGATATCATCATGATGTGCCATGCCTATACGCGTGGGTGGTCATGTTTCACCATCTCCCGCAATCACCAGAGTCGTGGATCAGATCTATGTTTTTGTCTCAATTATGCCATGTGGTCAAGCCATCTAGATATTTACCTCTCTGCCTTTACCTTATTATTTCCCCCCTAATCTTGTCAGTTGTCAATAAAACTGAATATACAACACACTTATGTTCACGGTAATTAAACCGTCTACCACGGTAATTAAACCGTCTACCACGGTAATTAAATCGTCTACCATGGTAATTAAACCGTCTACCACGGTAATGTTAAGCTGACTGTCAAGTCTTTGCGTTTACAGAACAATATCTTCACAATATGAATTACAGCTGCTTGGCAAATATTAGCATGCCTGCATTTTGTGTGTTGGATATTTCCGCTCGAATATTTCATTGTTTTGCTCTGTTCCATCCTGAGTGACCTGCTACAGTATGCTTCTGAGGAGATGCAGCGAAATATGCCTGGCAATAAATTATGCTGCCTAATGTTTATGTCTTCAGTATCCAAAATAATGATATATGTTTTCCTAACATTCTGATACATGGGCACTTACTAAGCAAGCTGAACAGCGCTTAAATGCATTTCAATATAAATGTTACAGACGGATTCTAAGAATACCTTGGTTTAAGAAAAAAAAAAACAAATAAAAAAACACATGCATCCATACGATAAGAGCTGAATGTTGAAGAGGGTTGGCTACTAAAGACGATAAGTCAAAGAACATTGATACATTTTAGTCACTTGAAACGTCATGAGAGTTTGGAGAGAACAATTTTGTAGGGGTATATACCTGGGAAGAGAGGAAGAGGAAGGCCAAAGAGAAGATGGGTGCAGGATATGGCGGATGATCTCCAGATGGATGATTGGACGCGGGACATCTTGCTTGTGATCGATACGTTTTCCGGAAGGTTGTTATGGGAGCGAGGTTCTGCAAAGGACATGCTACTGAATGAATAAACCGTCTGGTGAGGATCAAACGTAAAACAGCAGGTTTCGTTTTACAACGTGTGTAGTGCAGGAGAGTCTGGCATATGATACAACATCTAGTCTAAGAATGGAGGTGAAGGCGGTACTGCAGCATTCTGCTGGCTGAAGGACAAACATCACATACATGTCGTGATTGTAACGGACTCACAAAACATGCATACAAAGGTGAGGATGGGCAGGCTTCGAGCAGAGTGGCATGCTTCAATTTAAAAAAAAAAAGAAATCAAGGATAGAAAGGAAATGTTGGATCTTTTCCCTGAGACATACTGGTGTGTAGGCAAACGAGCTGGCGAGTTGATTGGCTGGGTCTGCACTATTGGGTGCCGTATTATTATTACACAATAAGGCAGAAGGGGCAGGCACCTTTAGGATCGTGTGAATAATGTGGACAAACAGATAAATCATCAGTGTCTCTTAACGATGGTGTGGTAGGGAATGATCAGAGGATTTCGTTGAAACTCAGTACTTCGAGGTAAGGCAACGCGGACACATAATCAGACTGCAACAGGTAGCGTTACTATTGAGGCACTTCGCTGGCTGTTGCAGATAAGGGCGGAGCACGTATGGGAATTGCCCTAGAATTGAGACGTAAGTTCTTGACTCAACTCTATTCAGAAGGTGAGGCAGATTTATTCGCCAAGTACCTGCGATGAAGTCTGCCCATTGCGATCTACCCCTGACGGTTTCAGCTTAACCTTTGTACTCTCCAACTCAGAGACATTAGTAATATGCGTGCATGTGTGCCCGTTATTAATTATAGAAGGTAGTTGATGCGGCGTCATCATCGCAGTTACCGAAACTATTGACTCCATTCTCTCAATATCCATACGTCCCTGACTTTTGAAAAGCTCCGATTCTTCTTCTTCCCGACGTCTGTCTAGTTCATTATCCCGCCTGGCAAGCCCATATTGTACATGGGTGTAGTACAACACAAAATTACTCACTATAATTGGGACGGTGAATGCTATCATTAGCAGACCTGCCACAGCACAGCACGACCCGATAAAAAAACCAGCCGGTGACTGAGGATACATATCACCGTACCCAACAGTTGTCATTGTTACCACACTCCACCAAAACCCCACTGGAATGTTGTTAAAAATCCCATCCGGCTCCACGAAGTGAACCAATGTTGCGAAGACGACCATTCCTATGAGAAGAAAGACACACATGAGCATGAGCTCGTTGAAACTTGCTCGGAGTGTATACAACAAAATCCACAAACCAGGGACATGCCGGATCAGTCGAAATATTCGAAACAATCGCAGAATTCGTAAAATAAAGAACATCTCCATTATGGCCACGCCCTCTGTTTGATGGTGATCGGTCATTAAGAAAACAAGCTCAACATAATCAGGAGCAAACGCTAGAAAGTCCACAATGTTTTGAAGAGCACGCACAAAAAAGCTTTTACTAGGGGAGCAAATAAATCGTGTGAGATATTCTAGGGTAAAGAATATCAGACAGATGAGATCCATGATTAGAAGCGCTGGATGAGGCAATTCTTTGTCGCCTAAGCCTGAACTGTTTTTCTTCTCTTCGTTGCTGTGTAAAGCAGACAGGGAGTTGCAGTTGAGGATATAATCATGTATGCTTGCAGATCTCTTGCTTATCCGGCGAGAGCTTGAAACTGTTTTATTTCCGAGAACGTCAGAGAGGTTTGAAACTCGAGTGGGTTCCGAGGTGTCTGAATGGTTTGTCAGTGTCGTCGAGGTTAGGTTGTCGGGTGGCAACAGCTTTGACCACTCAATGGACTCCATACTAAGGAAATCGTAGAAGGATGCAAATTGCGTCACGTCCTTGGCCTTGACCTTGAATGTGGGATGAGTCTCTGCGCAGAAGGAGAATATGGAGATGAAGACGAAGATGATTGACAGCCATGCGTAAGCCTGTAACGGAAGTTAATTACAAATGGTAAGCAAGAAAAACACTTTGTCATTGCAAACACTTCACTAACGTTATATGTTAGTTGCATTTCCTATACCGGGCGTCATAGTCAACCCCATTATTTTTTATATCTTTTGTGACTTTCTTAACAGTTTTACGTTCAGTAGTTGGCAATTGTTCTTTTTCGCTCATTTCGCAATCATAGTCAATACACTTGCTACTACTTCTAATAGCACTGAACTGACTGTTGCGCGTCGATTAACTTTCCCTATTACCAGTATCCCTCGTCATTAGGCAAAGCCGCTCCGACCTCTTAGGTACTTGTCATTTACGTCCCCAAGTCATGGAAGATAGGTCAAAGTTGTAGTCCATTGTGAACGAAGGAGTTATGGGAAGGCTAGACAACTAGTATGGTACCAAGGAACCGGGTGTGGTGAGAGGGAATACTTCACGTTTCTTATTTTGTAAAAATCCGCAGTGAAGATTCACAAGGAAGTTCAGGTTACCATTTGCTCGATCTATTCTCATTATTTTTGTCCTGGCTCTATGAATTTGTAGAAGCCTAGTTGTTGTGACCTTACATCCAGCGTTGCTAGTTTATCCTGCATCTAATTCGTGTGTGATACAGGAGGGCGAAGTCTTTCAGTGAAATCCAGATCATATAGTCGTTGATGCTATGTCAGGAGAGGGGAAAGGGGGGAGGCGTGTCCATTGAATTCCATGTCTATCTCTTTGTTGTCTTCGTATCCAACCAATACGCCAAGTCAAGTCATGTCAAGTCAAGTCAACACAAATAAAAATCTCCTTAGTCATTAGTCTTAGTCCCGGTTATAACTTCACGGTCAAGGGTAACCCTATAATTCTCCGTTCCTGTGTCAATGAATATCACACAAAATGCTCCTTACTGTCCCAAGTGAAAAGTGGAAAAGACAGCAATCCTGACAAACCAACACCACGCTCAGGCATACATGCATAAGGCCGCTGCCGGAATGCGAATACAACAGTCCGCCACTAACTACCGTATATAAGCCCATGGAAGAATGGGGTATCGCTTAAAACGATTGATTATCTCATGGCACTTTAACAATTAAAACAAACAGCATGTGGGCGGAGGAACCAGTGTGTGGAACGAATGCACAAACAAGAACAACACCAATCAGCCTTGTTGGAAGGAACGAAATTCAATACATTCTAGAATACGAACAGATTATCTATCAACCAGCCTAAAATTTATATCAGAAGGTGTCACATGAAGCATCTATTTGGTCGAAAGCCAGCTTGTTCATCCCTTAGTTGTTCTCTTCTCGTACCAGGCCAGTATGATGCCTCTACGCCCCACTGCAGATTGATCATTTATAACATGTTTATGGCACGATTTACAACGTTGCCATCTGTAAGATCAGCGGACATCTTCATGATAATCGCTGTCTAAACTTAGAATAGAAATCTGGAAAACGAATTTAGATCAAGAACTGATAAGCTATACAACAAGAATCATGGAATAAATCAAACCCCCATAAAATTCACACCGACACGGAAGAGATAACGTGCGACTTCGAGAGAGGGTGATTGACAGAACGTGTAGCAGATAAAGGCATTAAAAATAACAGAGCAACGCAGGTGAAAAAGATAAGTATATTATACTGAAGTGTATGACACGAATTGAAGGAAAGACAACAGATAAGGTCAGAAAAGAACGGTAAAATATTGGGGTGAACAGACGGAAATCTTAGAGTATGGACGAAGGATAAAAACAGCACGAGGAAAAGAACAGTATTTTGCAGAAGGCAACTGTAGGCATGTATGCTTTCAGAAATACAGACTTAGATTTATATGGAATTATTGTCGATTGTTGACAGACAGATAGACATACAGAAAGACAGACACAATGAAGTCAGCAAGGCGGAATTGATATGAGCGCTCGCTCTTAATCTTCCGATGTGTTGACGCCGAGGTAGAAGGTTCAAACCCTACACAGGTCATCTGTACTAAAATGTTGACTTATCGTAGTTGAATTAAGTACGTAAATTACAGGTACCTTAGAAGTCTGAGTGGGTTCGCCTGATGGCGAAGGACATTGGCAAAATAGAAAACG
>JACEFZ010012869.1:0-24094 GCA_014155875.1 Cepaea nemoralis
TTTGTAATACTTCACTGTTATATTTTAGACCATACGGTAGTGCTAATTATGGGGTAACGTTGCAGATAACTTCCGGCCCGTGACCGTTTAATGCCTGCAAAATCCTTTTGTCTGGCTCTGTCATGACAACCGCACGCGAGACTTCCAATTCATTAAATCTACTAAACAATATAAAATGACACAAAGTAGTGCAGCTTTACATAACAGAATTACGACACATACAGGACGTTGCGGCGATTAGCCTTCATCGGCAAAGAAACACATTCACAAAGCACAACATATAGTCAAGGAGATATCCTGTGACTACATCAAAACGTGACGACAGGAGGAGAAGAACAAAACGATGGAAAACAAAAATGAAAGCAATGAAGAGAAAATGAAAATTGTAAAAAATGTTTTTACTTACCTCAAAATTCCAAGGTGTATATAAGGTTATACACAGCTTGGAATTTCGAGGTAAGTATGAACATTTTTTCAAATTTCCATTTTCTCTTCATTGCTCTCATTCTTTTAATATTTTTTGTTCTTCTCCTCCTGTCGTCACGTTTTGATGTAGCCTCAGGAGATCTCCTTGACTATATGTTGTGTTTTGTGAATGTGTTTGTTTGCTAATGAAGGCTAATCGCGCAACGTCCTGTATATGTCTTAATTCTATTATGTAAACTGCACAGCTTTGTGTCATTTTATATTATTTACATTTTCACAGCTTTATCGCAGTTCCACCCAATTTTATTCATATTTTTATTAAATCTAGTAGCGTGTTTCATATCAACATATATTTCTATTATTATAATAAAGTAAGCTTCCAGTTACAAGCAGGGAACGTCCATTACGGGATAGACAAGACACATGTATGTACATAACGGGACAGACAAGAGACATATGTGTACATGGCGGGGACGACAAGACACATGTGTTTATAACGGGCAGTCAAGACACATATGTGTAGATAACGTGTCAGACAAGACACACATGTGTGTATTAAACGGGATAGACAAGACACACATATGTGTAAAACACGGGATAGACAAGACACACATGTGTATATAACATGACAGGCAAGACACATATGTGTACATAACGGGACAGACATGTGTGCTGTCAGGCAACTCAATGATGGCAAATGGCTGTGTGATCTAGCGTTCAATGTGGACATTACCAAATACCTCTCCGAGCTGAACGTCAAGCTGTAGGGCTCTAAACCAGATAACTAGTCCATCCATCCATCATGTGCCATGCCGATAAGTGTGGGTAGTCATGTTTTGCCATCTCATTCGATGACCAGAATTGCGGATCAGCTCCGTGTTTCTGTCTCGACCATGCCACCTGGCCAAGAAGCGTTCCAGGTATTTACTTCTCGATCTTCCCCTTGGTCTCTTCCCGTCGATCTTACCACTTGTCACTAAGTTATCCAAGTCATTTCTTCTCATAACATACCCAACAAATTGTGACTGTCTAAATCTAATGACTAATCAGTTTACGATCTTCATTTGTTTCTTAAAGGACTTGTTCATTGGTTTTTCATGGTCCATGGTATTCTTTGCATTTTCCTCAGAAACCACATTTCCACAGCCATCATATGTTTTTCAGCTTGACTGCTCATTGTCCACGCTTCACATCCATTGAAAAGTAAAGGATCTATGTAGCACTTCAACACTCTTTTTCTCGTTTCACTTGATATCTCTTTATTCGTCAGTATGTTTTTTTTTCATTTTGCAAAAGGCTACCTTCGCAATGGCAATTCTTGTTCTAACCCTTTCAAGGCATCTCCCATCAGATGTTATGACTGTTACGAGATAACTGTACCGATTCACTTGCGTATGAATATGCCCATTTACTCGTATATCACATTGTGGTATTTCCTTCTTCCCAGTGACGACCATAATCTGAGTCTTCTTACTATTCAATTCTAACCCTAGTTGTTCACTGTGTGCAGCAACCGTATCTACTGAATGTTGCAGGTCCTGTTCATTGTCTGCAATCAAGACTGTATTATCTGCATATCTAATGTTATAGATGTTTTGTCCCCCCAATGTTGATTCATTCCATATCTTCTATATTTCTGAAAATATTTTCACTGTACAGGGAAAAATTATCTGGAGGCATTACACATCCCTGTCTCACACCGCTTTAAATATGCTGATATTGACCTACATCATTATCGATTCTGATGAAAGCCTGTTGTTTCCAATATATGTTGTTTACAAGTCTAAGGTCTTATCCATCAGTTTGGAGATCTTCAATCATTCTTATCATGCCAACATGTCTCAATTTATCGGAAGCCTTTGTCCAATAATAAAGCAAAGATATAGATCTTTTTTTTTTTACTTCTATAGAACGTTCAATTACTGTTCTCAGCATATAAACATCATTTACTGTACCCTTGCCTACTACAAACCCACATAGAACTAGTACTTATGTGCTTTTCTCTGACTTTCAGTATAAGTCTTTTGTTTTGAATTTATTTTGTAATTATATCTAAGATGGATTCGAGGTTATGTAAATAGTCTTCGCGTGACAGTGACAAGGGCAGGACATCCGAACAATGATAAAGAGAAATGTGGAAATGATACAAATGGGGATTCGTACACACAGAGAGCCAGTCTTATTCATGGAGGGGCAGATCTAAAAGATGTGCTGTGAGGTATAGTCATGTTTTACTCATGTTTAACTCAAGGAATACAATACATTGGGGTAATATAAGAGTGGCTACAGGAAAAGACGCTGTCTGAAAGAAGTCGTGTAAAATCGCGTTTCCGCTGTCCTATAAGTGTCGTCTCTTTAATAGTGTTGTGTTGTATATATTTGTGTGTATTATTGTTCAATTGTGTTGTCCTATGTTATATTTCGCTTCGGAGGTCATGGGTAGCAAGCATCATCTGGATCTTTTCTCCGGGGCATGCCGGTGAGCTGGGGAATGAACAGGCGGACAGATTGGCTGGCTCGGCAAAACTTGGTGGAGTATTGATACATGACAAGGTAGACGTGGTTGTGGCCTTGTGGGAGCACGTGTTCACCTCGGAGGAGCAAATGGATCACCATGGTCTGGCAAGAATGAGGCAGCGAGTGGAGACGAGGGGATCCGGCCGACGCTCGACGCTCAGAGGAAAGGCGAGACGGACATATAATCAGATTGCTACTGGAACTATTAATGTTGGAACTCTTCGTTGGCTGCTGAGGATGGGAAGGAGCGCTTATTGGGATGCCCCGAATGCTGTGATGTCGGTTCCTAAATCAATCAATCAATCAATCAATCAATCAATAAATCAATCAATTTAATATTTTTTATGTTTTTATCCACAGTTTACACATATTGTGTCTTGCTTTAAACCTGATAATATTGTCTTTTTTTTTTTTTACATTTTGTTTAATAATATTGTTGACTTGTAATACATTATTTCACATCACATCTTTTAGATCTGTCCCTCTATGAATAAGACTGGCTTCCCGTGTATTCGACCTTTTTTGGGGGGTTGGGGGGGGGGGGGGGGGGGTGGGGGGGGGGAGGGCTGAATGGTCTCGAGGTATGGTGTCCGCCTCGAGTCCTGGAGATGTATTCACGTGGACGTCTAGTAACTAAATGTCCCCTTGTCTCTGGGTAGTGAGATAGGACGCCCGTGTGTATTGTTGCGCGCGTAAACAATCACTTGGCAGTTCTTCTCCTTCTTCAGCGTTCCGAGCCATTGAGGTTCTTTGCTGCAGATACAATCCGTCTCCATTCGTCTTTCTGGTTGACCTTCTCTTGCCAATCGTTGATTCCAAGTGCTTGTAGGTCTGTATATATATTATCTCTCTGCCGTCTTCTTGGTCTACCTCGGAGTCTACGGTCATTTATTTCCTGAGTGTAAGCGAGTTTTGTTTCCCTATTATCTTCCATCATTTCTATATGACTTGGCAGTTGGAAATCGAAAATGATTAGCCTAATGGCGCTGCCCGGGAAAAATGTCGAGTCAAAAATCTACCCAAAGTATGTCAGGAACTTCGCCGGTGCTACAGAAGTTCGTGCACTGAGCTGAGTTTATCCGGACTCAGGCTTGAGTTAGGAGTAGAACGGAGCTCTTACGGGTTACACCCGTATGCCGTCATGTTGATCTATCAACTAAACTAAAACTAATGGTTTTTAATATTTTTTGTTTAAATAATAGCGTCACGAGATTTCCATTGTTATAATATTGTGTCATGCTTTACAATGCAATATTTTGTCTTATTTTGTTTCCTATTTCACGTTTTACATAGTTTGTTTGGTTTTACAATCTAATAATTGTGTGTCATGTTTCACGTTGTAATTACTTTGCCTGGTTTTACAATATAGTAATTGTGTGTCCTATTCCACGTGGTAAATATTTTGATTGGGTGTACAATGTAATAATGGTTGTCCTATTTCGCATTGGAATTTTTTGTCTCGTTTACAATGCAATAATTATGCGTCCTATTTCACGTTGTAATTATTTTGTCTGGCTTTACGATGTAATTGTGTATTCTATTTCACGTTGTAATAATATTGTGATATTTTAAAAACATTCTGTCAGGCATTACATTTAAAATGGTCTCTCTTGTTGTACATCTAACTGTGTTGTATCTTGTTGTACATCTGACAGTGTTGTATCTTGATTTACATCTGAAAGTGTGTGTTGTTGTACATCATACAGTATTGTGTGTTGTTGTACATCTGACAGTATTATGTGTTGTTGTACATCTGGCAGTATTGTGTGTTGTTGTACATCTGACATCATTGTGTGTTGTTGTACATCTGACAGTATTGTGAGTTGTTGTACATCTGGCAGTATTGTGTGTTGTTGTACATCTGGCAGTATTGTGTGTTGTTGTACATCTTACAGTATTATATGGTGTTGTACATCTGGCATTATAGTGTGTTGTTGTACATCTGACCATATTGTGTGTTGTTGTACATGTGACAGTATTGTGTGTTATTGTACATCTGGCATTATTGTGTGTTGTTGTACTTCTGGCAGTATTGTGTGTTGTTGTACTTCTGGCAGTATTGTGTGTTGTTGTACATATGGCAGTATTGTGTGGTGGTGTAAATCTGACAGTATTGTGTGTTGTTGTACTTCTGGCAGTATTGTGTGTTGTTGTACATATGGCAGTATTGTGTGTTGTTGTACTTCTGGCAGTATTGTGTGTTGTTGTACATCTGACATCATTGTGTGTTGTTGTACATCTGGCAGTATTGTGTGTTGTTGTACATATGGCAGTATTGTGTGTTGTTGTACTTCTGGCAGTATTGTGTGTTGTTGTACTTCTGGCAGTATTGTGTGTTGTTGTACATATGGCAGTATTGTGTGTTGTTGTACTTCTGGCAGTATTGTGTGTTGTTGTACTTCTGGCAGTATTGTGTGTTGTTGTACATATGGCAGTATTGTGTGTTGTTGTACATATGGCAGTATTGTGTGGTGGTGTACATCTGACAGTATTGTGTGTTGTTGTACATATGCCAGTATTGTGTTTTGTTGTAATATGACAGTATTGTGTGTTGTTGTACATCCTACAGTATTATATGGTGTTGTAATCTGGCATTATAGTGTGTTGTCGTACATCTGACAGTATTGTGTGTTGTTGTACATATGACAGTATTGTGTGTTGTTGTACATATGACAGTATTGTGTGTTGTTGTACATCTGACAGTATTGTGTGTTATTGTACATCTGACAGTATTGTGTGTTATTGTACATCTGGCAGTATTGTGTGGTGTTGTACATCTGGCAGTATTGTGTGTTGTTGTACATCTGGCAGTATTGTGTGTTGTTGTACATCTGACAGTATTATGTGTTGTTGTTTATCTGACAATATTATGTGTTTTTGTACATCTGGTAGTGTTGTTGTACGTCTGACAGTATTTGGTGTTGTTGTACATCTGACAGTGTTGTTGTACATCTGGCAGTGTTGTGTGTTGTAGTACATCTGACAGTATTGTGTTTTGATGTACATCTGACAGTATTTTATGTTGTAGTACATCAGACAGTATTGTGAGTTGTTGCACATCTGACAGTATTTTGTGTTGTACATCTGTCAGTGTTGTTGTACATCGGACAGTGTTGTTGTACATCTGACAGTGTTGTTGTAAATCTGACAGTATTTTGTGTTGTTGTACATCTGACAGTGTTGTTGTATACCTGGCAGTGTTGTGTGTTGTAGTACATTTGACAGTATTGTGTGTTGTTGTACATATGACAGTATTGTGTCTTGTTGTACATCTGACAGTATTGTTGTACATCTGACAGTATTGTTGTACATCTGACAGTATTGTGTATTGTTGTACATCTGACAGTGTTGTGTGTTGTTGTACATCTGACAATGTTGTGTGTTGTTGTACATCTGCTGTATCTTGTTGTGCATCTGATGTGTGGGTTGACTTGGGTATGTGTGCGTGGTTTTGTGATGTATGTTTTGCTGGGTGGTTGCGGGTGTGTTGGTGGGTGGTGGAGAATATGTGGGTGGGTGTGTGCATGTCGGTTATGGGATGGGTGGGGGATGTATGTGTGGGTGGGGAAATGTGTTTCGGTGGGGGATCAGTGGGTGGATGGCGGCATGTATGTTTGCCTGAGTCTGTGTGAGTGCGTGGAGTTGTGGGTGGGGGTGTGGTGGGTGGGGGATGTGTGGGTGACTAAGGGATGTGTGGGTGACTGCGGGGTGTGAGGGTGGATGGGGGATGTGTCTCACAACATTGCAATATGCACTGTTTATGTTTACACCTTTCATTTGGCAATGTTTTTTCCCCATGTGAATGTACCATAAGAAATAGTATTGTTTATGCTTACAAAATCCATTTGGTAATGTTTTTGTTCGCTATGTAAATATAACATGCACATTTGATGAATGAAAGATGAGTGATTGAAGGGGCCGAATGTAAGACGGGCCTGCGTGCCAAATTTGTTACCATTTTAAAATAAAGTTTGTTCGTTCGTTCTGACAGTATTGTTGTACATCTGACAGTGTTGTGTGCTGTTGTACATCTTACAGTGCTGCATCTTGTTGTACATCTGATGGTGCTATATCGTGTTGTGCACCTGACAGTGTTCTATTTTGTTGTACATCTGACGTTGCTGTGTCATTTTGTACATCTGACAGTGATGTATCTTGTTGTACATCTGACATCGCTGTGTCATTTTGTACATCTGACAGTGATGTATCTTGTTGTACATCTGATAGTGTTGTGTGCTGTTGTACATCTTACAGTGCTGCATCTTGTTGTACATCTGATAGTGTTGTTTCTTGTGTTTCAGGTATTGCTGAGACTCCTTCGCCATTTGCAAACGAGCACATAGCACTCATTCTTAGTCTGTGCGTGATTCTCGCTGTATTTCCCGTGCTGGTGTGTATGTGGAGACAATACAAGCAGCCGACACAAGGTGAAGCTGTCAATGCTCAGCATGAACGGGCACATACAACCAGAAAAACAAGCAATGTGATATAGGCAGGAAAAAAAGTTTGTTACACATCTATTACAGGACGATGCAGTCAACACCAGCATTTTTATTGTGAAGTCTTGGCAACATTATGTTCAGTAATGTTATATTGCTTTCTGCACGACCGTCCCCCATACCTTTAAAAACAACGCAAAGCGGTCTACTGCTAAATCGCGCGCATTTGTGTTTCGATCGAGGGTGCAGGATCACAAACTGCGTCAGCAACCCTAGCCACAGAGTAGGCACATAGGCAGAGAAAGCATGAATAAAATGGGAAAGATTGTTTTGGATAATAAAAACAGCAACATTTACAACCACAAGAAAGAGCCAACATGAATGTGATCCAGTGTTACAAATGAATCCACAAATAAAAATGATTGAGTGCTTTAATGACACATTTACATGAAACTACAGAGTAATGTAGGCAGTCGAGGAAATCAAAGTTTTCCAACTTGTTATAGGCGAACTGAGTGTTAAAATGAGATGGGATAACAAGGGCTGTGAAGAGATACACTGAAAACACGGACATGGGTGATGACTAACATCCACAGTTCTGACTAATATCTGCCAGCGAATTGGTGCATCACAGGAAGAAGTGTGTTTCCATGTAAACGTAATGTGGTCTTCACTTGTCCACAAACCAGAACATCGGATTGAACATTTGTGTTTCCACAAGCATGTTAGATCATCTCTGCATAGCTAAGAATTTTACAGGAGCACAAGTATAGACAGATCATATTCTGCTGATAAGTAAAATGAAATTGAAGCTGAAAAGATACATGACATTCCATGAAAACAGAAATCAGTATAATGTAGGATTCTTCTGAAGTAAGTACCCAGAGAACAGTTTATTGATAGTCTCTATCACGTACCAGACTCTACAACAGATAATAGATCAAGTGAGCACAGTAGGCTGCGGGCAGCAGTCTAACACAGTTTGAGCCAGTCGTGTATACAATTCACTGGCAAAGATAACGTAGATATGCATCATAGACAACGCTGGAAATCATTAAAAAGGTAGAGGAAAACAGAAGCAAGAAATCAAGATTTAAATAACAGCAAATCCAGAGCTACGAAATCCAGCGCCTAGGACAAGGTACGCAAAAGCTAATAACGAATTTAAAAAGTCGATACCGGCGGATAAAAATACAATAATTAAATGACCTAGCAAAAGAGGCAGAAGAAATATAATTAAATGGAAACCTCATTGACCTTTACAATTTTAAACGGAAGATAGCAGGAAAATAAACTCACCTAATTAGACTAAAAACAAACTTTAATAAATATGATAGTTAAAACTAACATTAAAAATAAATCAAACAGATGGACTGCGCACTTTACCGAACACCTAAACAGAACAGTCCCAGAAGACCCTCCAGATATCCATCTTGCATACTGCGAGCTGGATACAACAGGAGAATCAACACAAAGAACAGATCAATGCTTGCTTGCTTGTGTTCGTTGGCTTGAGCTCCAACGTGAAGTCCTGTATCTCGGATGAAGGCATCCTGGTGTCCAACATCAGTGTGATGTCATACAGGACCTGAGTTTTGCGTGAGTATCCGTTGTCCCATGTCTGGCTTATTGGTGTGCAGACTGGTGGTTCCTCGCCGTACAGGCAGACACTCTCCGACTTTGGAGGAATCGGCGATCCTACTGACTTTAGCCAGGACCCCGAAGGGACATGTTGCCCAGGACGCTCGACGAGGACGCGTCAATAGGTCTTGGCCAGTATATACCCGGCCCTGGTGCCTTGGAAACACCTCTGCGTACCGAACAGATCAATAAAGCTATCAAACTTCTGAACCATAGGAAAGGTGATGTCCTTGATTGGCATCTCAACAAGAGCTGTTAAATTTAATGTAAACACATTAACTGAAATACTACATAGATTATTTAGCAGAATCTGGGAAACTGAAGATAGTTAGTTAGTTAGTTAGTTATCAGTTGGGGTATCTTCGTTGCACTCCGGACATGTCCATAGGTGCTCAGATCCTCTCCCCAGCATATGCATCAGCGTCCGGTGGCTAATAGTGCCAGTTCTGTGTTGGTTGACGAGGCGCTTTGTTTTCCCGATGTACCTCTCGCGTCTGGCTGTGCCGATTCTTACTCCCAGGTTCTTACATCCTGGAGAGCGATGTGGAATCACTGGCGTCAAAATCCTCTGTTCTCGCCATATCTTTAAGGGCGTTAATAACAACCGCACGATCCATGGGCTGGCCATCTACAGGGGGTGCAGAGCCAGCCAATTTATCAGCTCGTTCATTTCCCTCGACTCCCGCATGTCCCGGGACGAAGATGAAGGTGACTTTGCGGACAACAGACTTCCGCAGCGACTCAGTCCACTGTCTACGTACAGATCCAGCTTCGACCTTCTGAATCATGCTCATTGAATCACTTAGTACACACACGTTGGTATAATGCTGTGATTCCAGCCATATGAAAGCCTGTGTAACTGCCATCACCTCCATCGTCATGCTGCTCGTGGTCATAGAGTGGGCATCACTGGATTCTTGAACTGAAGATATATCAATATACTGAAGAGAATCCGATATGGTGAATATGGCAATGACAGGAAACGTCATGATAGTGACAATTATAGCGGATTAATGTTACTGTCAATTCCTGGGAACATATTCAGCGTGATCCTTCTAGAGAGGTTAAGAGTTGACAAGCAACTAAGGGATCACCTGCAGACTTTCAACCACATAGATCATGCATCAACCAGATAGTCAATGTGACGATAATAATAAACAAAAGCATCCAACTTGATAACTTGTTATCCTTGTTGCATGGCCAAACCATTTAGGCGGCAGGTCAAATGGTTCGGCCATGCAAGTAGGTTACCAACTAACAGTATACCACAACAAGCAATGATGCACAAACCACATGAAAGCAGAGGAAGAGGCCGACCATTTAAACTATGGACGGGGGGAATAGCAGAGTCCATGAAAATATCGAAGCATGAAGCCCATAAGGGGGCACTCTCTCGCTGTTTATACTTCACCACGACACTGAAAGTTATAAGAGGAAAAAGATAAGATGAGATGAGATCCAACATGACTCAGAACTTTATAGTTAATGTGTCTAATATTAACAGGTGTTTGCTATCATGGATAAGAAATATCTTTGGAAATTGACGAGGCATTACGTAAACCCACATTATATCATTAATGTTAATGGCATGCTATTTAGATACACGAGGTGCAGTGTCTTACATATGTGTAAACTTACAGAAGCATGCGAAATAAATAAAGGAGTGAGGCAAGGACGCCTCTTGTCACTTTTAATATTCATACCGACTCCAGACTTGATTATATTGACAAAAAACAAGCAAGCCTTGTATGACATTCAGTAGACGTCTCTGACAAAGCCTTTAGATGATCTGGACAGAGCTGAGGATATTGTCATCCTGTCCCGCGCCATAAATCAGATGCAGGATAAACAAACAACATAGGATGTAAGGTCATAATGATTGTGTTTACACATTCATAGAGAAGGTCACATGTGGCCCGTGACAGTCTCTATCGAAACTTCGAGCCATTAATTTGGGTTTCTAACTCTGATCTCAAATACATCAGTTATTGGAAATTTGGAATAACGAAGACACAAACAATAGATTGCACGATTTATTGCCTGGCATGTTTCGCTGCATCTAAATTACCGTGGTAGACAATCGACATTATGTGCGAAATTGTGTATATTTCAACTTGAAGGATTTATCTAGTTAATTTCACGTAAGTTGTGTGATTTCTGCAGTATGTACCTGACGAGATGCAGCGAAATATGCCAGGCAATAAATCGTGCAATCTATTGTTTGTGTCTTCGTTATTCAAATTCACTACGGGAAAACATTGTTTTGAAGTTATTGGAAAGATAATGCGATGGTGTCCTTTAGCCTTCTACATCCATATGGGATTATTTTACGTCAGTGTTCAGCTGCAGAGTTACCCACTTATCCCGGTGCTTGCCACAACTTGATGTGTTTCCCTTCCTCTGCCACAGGAAAGTGCACACGTAATTTTTTCTTCTTATAGTTATGGTTCAATGAAGACATGTTTAAAAACATTCCAATATTCCAGCAGAGTAGGTCAAGAGAAGCTGCATTTAAGAAAATGACAAGTATCTTATGCAGTAACTTTCTATCAGTGAACGTCCAAACGATAGTACACGAGTTGCCGTATGACAGTGAATCATGGAACACCAAGGGACTATTAAGGAAGAAGTGGAAGTGGTTTCTGAGGCCTGCCACAGTAGCAACAATGACTGCCTGAAAGACGCTAATGAAGGATGAACATTTTATAAGATTACGTGATGTGAAGAGGGGCATTGGAAAGTGTTTTGCAGACTGGAAAGAACAGTGGGAAAAGAGGCAGCGCCAGACCGAGAGAAATAATTAAAGATGGACTGGGACGATTGTGTAGAGGAATACCACCAGCAGAACTGATCAAGACCATCACGGGTCGAGAGTTGCTGAGAGACATGCTCACCTAGGCCGGCTGGCAGGGTATATGATGACTCTACACAGAGCTTCTTTATTTTTATCAGCTTTCATTAAAATATGTAATATTGTGAAGCTACACTGGCGCTGCGGTGAAGGGGGTTGAGAATGCTATTCATAACACCGCATACCTCATTCGAAACACACCGTCTTGTGTTGGTTCCCATACAAAGGTATAAATGCCCGTTGTTCAGAAAGCAATAGAAATCTACTGAACTTAAACTTGCCACGAAATCATAACGAGCCACAGAGACGCTGGGGTTGACTACCACGCCTTGTAAAGTGTATACAACTAACTTATTGTTAAACTGTCATTTACTACCTATATTACTTTGTGATGCTGGACAGCATCCATCAACCAATTGGCTAATGCGGTCATCGTGAACTGTGTAAATTAGAGTATTCTTTTTACCCCCGACAGAAAATCATCCAAACCTTACCGAGGATTCGAAACCGGGTTTCCTGAAGGATAACTCGGCGTTCTAGCAATTCGACCAGCTGCTCATCAATATTGTTGTATTAAAGCACTTAAATATACAAACAGAGTGACTTGTTTCAGACTGGCTTCTGTCACTTAGATATTGAATGTTGGAAGACATTCTGTTCATTGTTATTGGTATTATTTCCGGGGCATTTTCTTTTTTTTCTTTTTTTTTTGCTGTTGAAACTAAGACATCGGTTTTGTCTTTTTGTTGCAATTGTATCAATCGTTTCTTAAAGCTGTGTTTCATTTCGGCGATCAAAACCATATCATCAGCTACGGCGGTTTGTTTACATTATGTCAGGTAACAAAGACTCTAAAATTTCGCACAAATAGTGTATTATTCTCATTATATAAATAAAATAGAAACGCAATATTATTGCAGTTGTCATTGCAAACTTGTACCAGCATTTTATTGATGATGCTGTTTCGCCCACTGCAGTCGGTTCTGGCGATGCCGATCCGTAAGAACAGGACCTCTGAAGGGTTTTCTAGTCCAAAGACCAGGTTCCTGACCGTTTGATCTGAACTTCGACGAGCTCCTGGCATTGACTGGACAGTGAAGGACGCAGATGCAAATCGATTCCTAAGGTGACACAGCCGTATGAAGCGGTCTTCGGCAGCAGTTGTGATTCTGGGACTTCTACTGCGCCGTCGCTCTGCCACTGTGCCAGTTTCTTGAAATCGACTCCACAGGCCACTAATAGTGCTTGTAGCCAAATTCAATTCTCTGGCTACTGTACTTTGTGACTGCCTGTAAACGTCTAATGATGATGTGTCGTTGTTATGTAGTGAGATGAGACATACTTGCTCATTGAATTTCCAACTGAATGTATTCGAGGAGTGTCAGTCTTTTATTTATTTATTTATTTATTTATTTTTTACATTGGCACCTTGCCGGTTTGACAGACGATAGTTTGTGCTTCATAAAGGCATAATAACGTTTACCCATGGCGGTAGCGAATGTGACTGATAAGCCTAATTCATGCTGTAAGTGTTCGTTCACAGTGGGTGCATGTGAACGCGTGGTCATTTCCACCATCATGCACGATCTTACGTCTCACACGCTCGGTGTTTGACTTATCTGCAATAATTTTCTCCTTGTCTTTATTCCATTTCTGATGTTTGCCCTCCATGCAATACGTTCAGCGGCGTCTTACTCCCAATGTGCATTATCAATGCCTGTATCAATTATGCCCCGTTTACACACATCTTTGTATCGTAGTAGAGGCCGACCCTGAGATCTCTTACCCATTTGTAATTCACCAAAAATGATGTCTTTTGGTATTCTACCATCATCCATCCTCCTAAGATGTCCTATCCATCTAAGTCTACGAAGACTGAGCATGGAATAAACCGTCACACATCCTGATCTATCCAATACTTCAGTATTTGTGATTTTGTCTTGCCACTTAATACCAAGAATTCTTCGCAGACACCGCATATGAAAGCTGTTAGAACGTTTCTCTTGGTGTGAGTAAGTTGTCTAGGTTTCACTGCCATAAAGAAGAGTACTAAGGACACAGGCTTGATAGACAGGGACTTTTGTTTTGGCAGTAAGCTTCCTGTTCTCCCAGACTCTTTTTCTTAACCTGTTCATTGTTGTTGCCATTGTTGAAATTACCATATATTCTATCTTATATTGGTTGATAACCAGCCCCATCTGTTGGGCTTTTTCCTGTAAGTGAGTCAATATTTCCAATGTCTTTTGTTCACTTTGCCCTATAATATATATATCATCTGCATAACCATGTAGTCTGGATGTTCCTCCAATATCACATTCCTCCTTTATCTTCCTTACAAATTTTTCTAGAGCCAGATTGAAGAGTAGCCGCGATAGTGCATCACCTTGTTTCAAGCCAGATGTTATTTGGAAAGGGCTGTCAAATGCAGGTGTAAAATACTTCCATGTGAATTTGGAAGATAAGAGAAAACCACAAGGTCAGGAAACGACTTTAACGGCTATCTTAGGACAGCAATGTTCGATATAGACTGTCACGAGCCACAGATGACATCAGACAGACAGTCTTCAAGCTGCTGTTGGCAATATTAAAACCAATACCAAAATCAATACTCACATGAATAACTTTAAAATATGAATAACGAAGACACAAACAATAGATTGCACGATTTATTGCCTGGCATATTTCGATGCATCTCGTCAGGTACATACTGCAGAAATCACACAACTTACGTGAATTAACTAGATAAATCCATCAAGTTGAAATATACACATATTCGCACAGTAATGTCACTTATCTACCACGGTAATTTTAAGCTGATTAACATGTCTTTCTGTTTGCACAATTCTGGCTTGCGTTGATAGATCATAATTGCTTCTGCAAATTTTAACAAGCGAGTATTTTGTGTGTTAAACAACACGCGAAAGGCAGTGTTTCTGTCCACCACATGGCCACTGGCGACGATGTGCCTACCAATTGAAGACGCCGGGAGCTTCCGGTGTGTCGGCCCCACGAGGCTTGCATCTCCTGTGTGTTGTATCTTGTTGACCCATTGAGGTATGTGTTCTAACACCCGTTTGTTAAGCTGTCTCTCAGTTCTACCAATGTAAACGGCCTGGCATCTACATGTGAATTGGTAAATACAATTGTTTGTGGCGTACAGAGGAACAGGCTCTTTGACTGCTGGTGTAGGAATCGGTACGGTTTTAAATCTAATGACTAGAGTTGCCGCACAGAATGTTCGGCCTACAGCTGTACTAAGCCGGTCTTGTAGACGTTGCATTACGTCATCCCCTCGAAAGGTTAGCTGGATGAATACCTTGAGTTTAGGGACTGTAGTTACGTCTGCTTTGGGTTTGGGCTGTTGGCAGTGGCGCTTTATAAATCCTGTGGAGTACCCATTCAGGTTTAAGACATTCTTCAGAGTTTCAAAACGCTCACACCACGTGGCTCGCACACTCCTCAGATGTACGGTCTACCCAAACTTCACAAGCCCTGCATCCCGCTAAGACCTATCCTGTCCATGGTTAACTCTGCACAACATCGAAAATTTTAAAGCCAGTACGACAGTCCTTCGATCCTAAAATACTCAGAGATACATTCCAACTGGTGGAATTATTGGATACTATGGACATAAATAACAAACACATGGCATCCATGGATATAGCCTCCCTATTCACTAACGTTCTATTAGAGGAGACAGTGCAAATAATAAGGGAACGCATTGAAGACAAACAACTAAAATTAGGCATACCAACACCTATTCTGGAGAGGCTACTACTACTTTGTACCGCCAACATACAATACAATTTTCTAACTAAGTCATACCGCCAAATTGACGGAGTGGCCATGGGGAGTCCTCTTGGTCCTATTCTAGCGGACATCTTCATGGCACATTTAGAAGAAAAGAGATCCTCAGACATCAACAACTTAGCCTTTAACCGTCGTTATGTGGACGATATACTAATAATCACCACAGACGAGCTACAAGCAACATCGTTTCAGGCCAGAATGAACAAGACGCATAAAAACATCTCTCTATCTATGGAACACGAACACAACGAAGCGTTGCCGTTCCTAGATATTCTAATGAGACGTAGAGCAGACGGCACAATTCAAAGATCGGTGTATCGCAAAGGAACATGGACTGGCCAATACCTAAATTTTCAGAGCTTCACACCTGTCCAGTACAAACAGGGCTTGGTACGGACCTTGTTTGACCGTGCTAGAAAGATATGCACCCAGGACATACTGACAGAGGAATTTGAAACTCTGAAGAATGTCTTAAACCTGAATGGGTACTCCACAGGATTTATAAAGCGCCACTGCCAACAGCCCAAACCCAAAGCAGACGTAACTTCAGTCCCTAAACTCAAGGTATTCATCCAGCTAACCTTTCGAGGGGATGACGTAATGCAACGTCTACAAGACCGGCTTACTACAGCTGTAGGCCGAACATTCTGTGCGGCAACTCCAGTCATTAGATTTAAAACCGTACCGATTCCTACACCAGCAGTCAAAGAGCCTGTTCCTCTGTACGTCACAAACAATTGTATTTACCAATTCACATGTAGATGCCAGACCGTTTACATTGGTAGAACTGAGAGACAGCTTAACAAACGGGTGTTAGAACACATACCTCAATGGGTCCACAAGATACAACACACAGGAGATGCTAGCCTCGTGGGGCCGACACACCGGAAGCTCCCGGCGTCTTCAATTGGTAGGCACATCGTCGCCAGTGGCCATGTGGTGGACAGAAACACTGCCTTTCGCGTGTTGTTTAACACACAAAATACTCGCTTGTTAAAATTTGCAGAAGCAATTATGATCTATCAACGCAAGCCAGAATTGTGCAAACAGAAAAACATGTTAGTCAGCTTAAAATTACCGTGGTAGATAAGTGAGATTACTGTGCGAATATGTGTATATTTCAACTTGAAGGATTTATCTAGTTAATTCACGTAAGTTGTGTGATTTCTGCAGTATGTACCTGACGAGATGCAGCGAAATATGCCAGGCAATAAATCGTGCAATCTATTGTTTGTGTCTTCGTTATTCAAATTCACTACGGGAAAACATTGTTTTGAACTTTAAAATAACAACACTAAATTTCAGGACACTTGCTGGGTTTTAATAAATGGGATAATGTAATAAAAGAATTATACTAAATACTTGTAGATTATGTAGTCGCGTTTGTCGTTCAACAGGTTTCTGAATTATACAATATTGATTGTCATGTATAATGGTACTAAGTTTAATTTCCTTCAACTTCCACCATTTTCCTATATACCATTATAATAGCTCTTATTATGATAACTTTATTTGGTCCCCCATTTTATCTGTAAAGCTACCCAAATAAGGGGATGGATCTATGTCATGAAGTGAGGTTTCATCATTGGCAATCAGCTTGTTATTAGCTTGGTTTATTCCCACTATCGGTGTCCTTCCACAATGAATTTGTAAACACAATTGTTGTGACCCTCTATTCGATAATGTTAGGTTATCTTGCATCTGATTTCTTGTGTGGAGCAGAATGATAATATCGTCAGCAAAGTCCAGATCACTGGATTCTTTGTTAGAGAAGTCTACTGAATGGCATTCCTTGCCTTGCGTGTTGCTTTCTTTATAATCAAGTCTATATTCAGTAAGAATAGTAGATGCGACAACATGCGCCTCTGTCTTTCTCCTTACATATTTGAAATGCATCTGTTAGTTTACACTCATGGAGGACTCTGCCTCCCATGTACCTAATTCGCAAGTCTTTAAATTAATGATTGCATGTGGATTTCCGTAATGCCACATACATTTCTAAAGAGTTGTCATATCACTGGATACCATATGCCGTTTCACATTAGATACACCCTGTGTAGAGTGTTCGGTCCAATTGGATGTTTTGCTCTGTTATTACGTACAATTTAACTATTTGGTTGGTGCAGGATCTTTTGTTCTACAGCTGCATGGATCCCTTAGTTGTTTGTCAACACTTAATCTCTCCAAAATGATTATGGTTAATATTTTCCCAGGGACTGACAGTTACACTAATCCTTAATAATGTTTATTCTCATGAAGGTACACATTCATTGCCAGATTAGCCATACATACTTCTCTCCAATATGTTTGTGTGTGTTAAGTTTCCCAGAGTCTGCTGAATAATCTATGAAATAATTGATGTGTTTACATTAATTTTAACAGCTCTTGTTAGGATGCCATCTGGAGCAGCAGCTTTCCCATCATTCAGACGGTTGATAACTTTATTGAACTCTATAATGTTTCTCAGAGTTTGTATCCCGTCCTATGTATTTTTTTTTTTCCGCGTTTCCATCCTGTTTCAGGATATTGCGGTCAACACCAGCATCTTTCAGCTGCATGTTGATTCCTAGGCTAGATTACGCTCATCAGCACGCCACGACTTTCTGAGCGACCGGATCCATACTCTCATAAGTCACTTTTGCGATTCGAACCACTGCTAATTCTCGTCGCGTCACGTGACGAGAGTATTTGGGGTTAGCGGAGAAAGCTGCTAACACTAGGCCATGGAGCCGTCCTATGTATGCAGGCTAGATATCTGGAGTATCTAGTGGGACAGGTATGTTCAGGTGTTCCGTACAGTTTTCAGCCCGTCAGTTTATTGATCTTTAATGACAGCATGGACTTTCCAATGGCTAATATTTTTCTTATTTGTCTAATTTATTGATTATATTTCCCTGCTTCTTCCTTCTGGAACTGTAACAGTGAACGATGTTTCCTTTCAATATTGTTCTTCTGTCTCTCTTGCTAGGTCATTTATATATTATCGTTTTACCGCCGTATCCACTTCATAAATTTTTTATTAGCTTTTGCGAATTGTGTTCTTGGCTCTGGTTTTCAAGCTCTGAGTTTGCTATTATTTAAATCTTGCTTTCTTGCTTCTCCTTTCTTTTATCTTTTTAAGGGTTCCAAGCGATATCCATGATTATTCACATACTCACTTCGTGTGTTAACTGTTGTAGTGTCTGGTACTTAACAGAGACCACATCGTATTAATTTATATGTGTATGCCATGTTATGTGTCTCTTGAGCTTCAATATCGTGTTATTTATCAGCAGATGGTGATCTGCCTCAACTTGTGCTCCCCTAAAAATGCTTACGTCGAGTAGAGATGATCTAAAATTCTTGTTGTTGTGGCAATTGTCAATCCCCATTTTTCATTTGTGGCCTGGTGTGAAATCACATTTATGCCTATTATGCGCCGATTCGCTGGCAGGAATTAGCTAATAACTATAGAGTTTCGATCATCACCCCATATCCGTGTTTCTAGGTGGTCTCTTCACATCCTTTAATATCCCATCCTATTCTCACATTCTGATCACCCTTACAAAGTGGGATATTTTGATTTTCTTGACTGCCTACATTTCTCTGCAGTTGCATGCAAACTGTCAACTTAAAGCATTCAACCATGTTTATTTGTGGGTACATCTGTAACAGTGGATAACATTTATGTCATCTGTTACTTGTGGTTGTAAATGATATTGTTCTCCAAACAAAGTTTCCTATTATATTATTGATGTCTCTATATAAATAATATAATTGTTTATTTTGTTGCATTTGCATCGCCATGTTGAGCATTTAAAGCTGTTTTTTCTGCCACCGGTTTTGATATTTGTTTGCCCACAAATAAGATTAACAAGAACACCAGAACGAGAATTAAGACCGCACCAAGCAATATTTCCATGAGAAAATCGTCATCGGCAGCCGTAGCAACATCTAGAAAATAAGATACAACACTGTCAGATGTACAACAACATACAACACTGTCATATGTACAACAACATACAACACTGTCAGATGTACAACAAAACACAAAACTGTCTGATTTACAACAAGAGACACTACTGTCTAGTGTACAACAACACATACTACTGTCAGATGTACAACACACAATACTGTCAGATGTACAACAACACACAATTCTGTTACGCGTACAACAACACACACTACTGTCAGATGTGCAACAATACACACTACTGTCAGATGTACAACAACACACACTATTGTTAAGTGTACAAAAACAAACAATACTTTCAGGTGTACAACAAGACCCAATTCTGTCAGATGTTCAATGACAGACAATAATGTCAGATGTACAACAATACACAATAATGTCAGATGTACAACAAGAGACACTACTGCCTAGTGTACAACAACACACAATACTGTCAGATGTACAACAACATGCAGTGCTGTAAGATACACAACAGCTTTACACACAATTCCGTCAGATGCACAACAACAAACAATTCCGTCAGAAGTACAACATCACACAATACTGTCAAATGTACAAAAACATACAGTGCTGTCAGATGTACAACAACACACAATTCCGTCATATGTACAACATCACACAATACTGTCAGATGTACAACAACACACAATTCCGTCATATGTACAACATCACACAATACTGTCAGATGTACAACAACACACAATTCCGTCAGATGTACAACACCACACAATACTGTCATATGTACAACAACATACAGTGCTGTCAGATGTACAACAATACACAATTATGTCAGATGTACAACAACACACAATTTTGTCAGGTGTACAAAAACACACAATACTGTCAGATGTACAACAACACACAATACTGTCAGATGTACAACAACACACAATACTGTCAGATGTACAACAACACACAATACTGTCAGATGTACAACAACACACTATACTGTCAGATGTACAACAACACACAATACTGTCAGATGTACAACAACACACAATACTGTCAGATGTACAACAACACACAATACTGTCAGATGTACAACAACACACAATACTGTCAGATGTACAACAACACACAATACTGTCAGATGTACAACAACACACAATACTGTCAGATGTACAACAACACACTATACTGTCAGATGTACAACAAACACAATACTGTCAGATGTACAACAACACACAATACTGTCAGATGTACAACAACACACAATACTGTCAGATGTACAACAACACACATACTGTCAGATGTACAACAACACACTATACTGTCAGATGTACAACAACACACAATACTGTCAGATGTACAACAACACACAATACTGTCAGATGTACAACCCACAATACTGCCAGATGTACAACAACCCACAATACTGTCAGATGTACAACAACAGACAATACTGTCAGATGTACAACAACACACAATACTGTCAGATGTACAACAACACACAATACTGTCAGATGTACAACAACACATAATACTGTCAGATGTACAACAACACACAATACTGTCAGATGTACAACAACACACAATACTGTCAGATGTACAACAACACACAATACTGTCAGATGTACAACAACACACAATACTGTCAGATGTACAACAACACACTATACTGTCAGATGTACAACAACACACAATACTGTCAGATGTACAACAACACACTATACTGTCAGATGTACAACAACACACAATACTGTCAGATGTACAACAACACACAATACTGTCAGATGTACAACAACACACAATACTGTCAGATGTACAACAACACACAATACTGTCAGATGTACAACAACACACTATACTGTCAGATGTACAACAACACACAATACTGTCAGATGTACAACAACACACAATACTGTCAGATGTACAACAACACACAATACTGTCAGATGTACAACAACACACAATACTGTCAGATGTACAACAACACACAATACTGTCAGATGTACAACAACACACAATACTGTCAGATGTACAACAACACACAATTCTGTCATATATACAAATACAATACTGTCAGATGTACAATAACACACAATACTGTCAGATGTACAGCAACACACAATACTGTCAGATGTACAACAACACACAATACTGTCAGATGTACAACACACAATACTGTCAGATGTACAATAACATACAATACTGTCAGATGTACAACAACACACAATACTGTCAGATGTACAACAACACACAATACTGTCAGATGTACAACAACATACAATACTATCAGATGTACAATAACACACAATACTGTCAGATGTACAACAACACACAATACTGTCAGATGTACAACAACACACAATACTGTCAGATGTACAACAACACACAATACTGTCAGATGTACAACAACACACAATTCTGTCAGATGTACAATAACATACAATACTGTCAGGTGTACAACAACACACAATACCTTCAGATGTACAACAACACACAATTCTGTCATATATACAATCAAATACAATACTGTCAGATGTACAATCAAATACAATACTGTCAGATGTACAACAACACACAATACTGTCAGATGTACAACAACACACAATTCTGTCGTATATACAATCAAATACAATACTGTCAGATGTACAATAACATACAATACTGTCAGGTGTACAACAACACAATACTCTCAGGTGTACAACAACACACAATACTGTCAGATATACAACAACACACACTATTGTCAGATGCACAGCACGATATACTATTGTCAAAATGTACAGCAAGAGACACTGTTATCAGACTTACAACATCACACAATACTTTCAGATGTACATGACAAACTATTATTAAATAGAATAGTATTACAATATAAAGCGAGACACAATTATATTACAATGTAAAATATCATACAATTTTCATCATCATGTGTCATGTCAATAAGCGTGGGCGGTCATGTTTTGCCATCTCACTCGATCATCAGAATCGTGGATCAGTTAAGTGTTCTTGTCTCAGCCGTATTCCGTGGCTAAGCCATCCAGGTATGTGCTTCTCTGCCCCCCCCCCCTTGTTTCCTTCGATCTTGCCAGCTGTTACTAAGTTCTCCTGTTGCATATGACTATCCCTGCTAGGTGAGGCTGCTAATATGGAGCATCCATTTACGCCGTTCTCTGAGTTTCGATGATATCAATGTAATTTTCTTGGCATCTGTAAAGAAGGTCGTTTGCCAATGCTTTCCCTTTTAGCAGTGACCATACTGGTCGGTTACCGTAGTCAGTGTCCCCCCAAAAAAACATCCTCTGTCTACCGTCGAAAGGCTGGAGACCATACCCCACAACGGTCTGTCGGCTTCTGTTCAGCCTAATCCACCACCTGCACTCATGGCTTCACGTAACCCTGATCGGGAGGCTGAACGGGTACTCCACCTTGCCCAAGAGTGTCCCGTAGGATAGCGGAGGGAAGGAGGCACCTTACTTCTCCTTTGATAGGCGATACCTCAACCCCGCTACAAGAGATGTAATAGTATTACAATAAAAGACAGACTATTACTACACGTAAAACAAGACACGTTATATTAAAAGTAAAGCTCCTCCTCCTCCTCCTCCTCCTCCTCCTCCTCCTCCTCCTTCTTCTTCTTCTTCTTCTTCTTCTTCTTCTTCTTCTTCTTCTTCTTCTTCTTCTTTTTCTTCTTCTTCTTCTTCTTCTTCTTCTTCTTCTTCTTCTTCTTCTTCTTCTTCTTCTTCTTCTTCTTCTTCTTCTTCTTCGTTTGCGCTATTTGGAGTGCTTTTTCAGACGTAATTGTGGCGTGTTTTCTTATGCACCCTTAGGCCAAAATCCTTAGGCCAACACATCCGAATTTAGCGTGCGTTTTTTAACAAGGTTTGAATTCCCGTGGGACTCTCACTTGTGTGGTGCCGTCCACATCCCAGCTGGTCAAGTTAGAACGGCCGAAGACTTCACGGTCAACCCTCAAGGGAAGGCAGGGGCAGTCAATGGGCATTATCCGCCATCCAAGGGAGGCTCCCATAGTTGCAGAACCGATACATAGCTCACTGGTGCTGGGATCACCCAAGGAATCGCCACGTCCGCACATGGCTGCTTTAATTCCTCACTTCCATGTATTGGGCATTTCGTTCACCACAGGTCGCTCCCGATCAAACCAGGAACGGTCAATTTGTAGACGGCATCCGCTAAGCGAGCTTTCTTTTCGGACATTTTCATGTCGTTGTGCCCGGAAGACGAAATAGTAAGAGCTGTTACGGGCACGAAGGACATTCGGAAGACTAGATAGTCAGAGCTGTTTCGAGAACAAGGGACATTTCACTCGGACGTTTTTGCGTTGTGTCAATTTATTTGCAACATTTAGACCGGTACATCCGTCTTCTGCAGGCATGTTTTACAACCAGGTTAGACGTCCTAGGGGTTTCGAGGGACATTCTGTTGTGGTGCCGTCCACATCTCATCACGGTCAGCCCTCAAGGGGAAGCAGTGGCTGACCATGGGCATTCC
>JACEFZ010012870.1:0-7500 GCA_014155875.1 Cepaea nemoralis
GACTGCACAAAAGATGGGAAACCTTCCCCTCTTTTAAGAGCCGAAATGAAACAAAAACAAAACAGGACAAATCTAGTAATTTTTTGTTTTTTGGTGGGATAATAGGACAACCCCTCGGATGTCGCGATAAATATTCTAATTTTTAAGATATATGTGTGTGTGTTTGTGTGTGTGTGTGTGTGTGTGCGTGCGTGCGTGCGTGTGTGTGTGTGTGTGGAATTGTTTTATTTCTTTTGTTTGTTAATGAAGACTCCAGTCGAAACACTCGCCTGTATTTGTGTGTGTATTTTTCCACTCGTCGACCTTCATAGTCTTATTCTGTGTTTTATTCACACTGTAGTATCTGCTCGGCAGCAGCCAAACCCTCTTTTTTTTCCGATAGCATGCAGGCCCAGACTGGCAAGTAAACACACACTGAATTATTTAAAGCGGCATTTGTAAAACATTAATCAAAGGACAAAACAAATAAATAAATGAATAAAAAAAATGGCTGCGGCGGGATCTTAAAATGCGCTGCTCATTGTGCCTTGAGGGGTTGGCGTGTGACTAAACAAACAACGCACCAAACAGAAATTGAGTTACTTTTGTTTGCCTTGCAGATTTAATGCCCCTGAACCAGCCTTAGAGCGGGTGTGGGTAGTGGTTCACAACTTACAACAGATCGGATGGTTAAAAAACAAAAACAAAGCGGTACATTGTAAAAGGTAAATGCCCGGATTTTGCAAAGACTCAAAAGGAAAACAAAGAATAGTTATACCGTCGACTATCAACCGTGTCGCAGGAGGCGACTAAAGAGTGCTGGCGAAGCGCTGGCTATCACAGTCTGTAGAAAATCATAGCAGGAAAAACCAGCCAATCATAAATACATTTTTAGAACAGAAAAGATATAATTTAGCGGTCAAAATAGGAAGAAAAAAGAAACATATTTTCTCCTAGAAAATGAATGAAAGCAGATGTTTTGCTGTTTTGGGTGTGCACTACATATGATATGCCTTCGTGGTGAAGGCGTTACGGATGCGGTTCAATTTGGCAGCAGACTGCGTTGCACTGGCTTATTACGAAATGATATGGGTGCCGGTCATTCAGCAAGCAATGGCAAACTACTGAACGTAAATTTGACACGACATCAGCAACAGCAAAAAATACTGGTGTTGACTGTAAACTTCCTGTAAAGGATACGCAACTAACTTTTAACACATAATATGGGCTGACCACTTCCCTATTTCAACGTATTATCTTCCCAGACAATTCCACACAAATTCTGAAACGTGTCTGGCACCCATTTTCTTAAGACTGGCTCGACCACAGAGACATGCTGACCGCATACAATAACCATGTGAGTGTCCACCAATACCTATACAGTCATTGCTCATGAGTATCACGACAGTGCCAAGACAGGACTCTCCGTGAATATCAAGAAAACAGTAACAATGGTGATATCAAAGAAAAATGTGACACCAAAATGGGAAATGGAAATAGAAGGGAACATTCCTAACCATGTGGATAATTTTAAATACCTAGGAGCATTTATAACATCAGACGGAAGGTGCAAAACAGAGATTAAGAGCAGAATAGGGCAAGCAAAAGCAAAAAAAAAAAAAAAAGTAAAGTATCTTATGCAATAAGTCACTATCATTGAGTGTAAGAAAGAGAACGAACGAACGGACGAACGAACGAACGGACTTTATTTTCAAAGGGTAACAAATTGGGCACTCAGGTCCGTCTTACATTCGGCCTTTCCAATCACTCATCTTTCGTTCATCAATAGTGCATAATACATTCACATAGGAAATAAAACATTGTCAAAAGGATGTTGTAAACAAGAGAGTGCAGAAGTGCTACCTGTTTTGCTATATGGCAGTGAATCATAGAATGTACATGAAGAAATAGGGAAAACTTAGAAGAAACAGAGTTATGGTTTCTAAGACTAATGTTGCGAAGTCCTTGGACTGTCAGAGTAACTAACGACGATTGCATGGAAGAGTCTAATGAAACTAGAACATTATATACACCAATAAGAAAGAGAGAAACAGCTTTCTGTGATCGTGTTATGAGAAGAAAGGCATTGGTGAACATAGTGACAACTGAAAAGATCGAGGGGAAGAGAGGCAGGGACCGACCAAGAGAAATGATGTTGGATGGATTGAGACGGTGACATGGAGGAATATCAGCAGCAGAGTTGATCCAGAAAACCAAGAACCGAGATCTGTGGAAAGACATGAACGCCTACGCCAACTGGCATGGCACTTGATGATACTGATGATCACGACAGATACATTACGTCACAGAAAGTGTCCAGGGACCACCTGTATAAGAATGCATGTGTTGTATCGACACCTGGCCGTCTTGACAGACGATAGTTTGATACATTGTTATCCTAACAAGGCACATTAACTACAACCAATGGATGTAGAAGACCAGGGATGGGGTTATACCCTCCACAGCACAAAGCCTGGGCTGAATTGTAGAGACCATTTGTTGCACATGCATCATGATCCCTCTTTCGGCCTGCCTAGTTTACTCCAGAGGAAAGGTAACACCAATATATCTGGAACAAGAAAAATTGCAGAAGCTGCCGGATCAGCAAAGCAATGCTCTAACTGTTTGCATGTCGGAGCTTCGTTCCTAGACCAGTTGCCAACCAAGGATTAAAGCCTGGTATGCCATGCCGTGACATTTAGTCTTTAGGTTGCATGTTCTCGCCTTATGGTAGGGCTTATACTCTCCCAATTGCGCTCCTCCGCTCGAAGCCGTTGGCACAATGTGGGGTGTCAGGTGTGGTAAGCGCCGCCCAACATTTGGCGCTAACAGAAAGCAAAAGCCTTGCCCGGATATGTCGTATTGTGGGGAGTTGGTTGTGGGATCGTGCGCGGTCCTGTTCAGACCATAACGGCATTATTTTCGGAGACACCTGGGGTCACCGCTGGAGCTTTGGAGCTCATTCTTCGTGCGATTATTCCACAGAGAGATTTGCCGTACTCTAAACGAGACAGGGTCAGATGGAGTTAAATGTGGTGCAATGAAGACGACCACTCGCCAAAATCACCGTTAACCTCTAACCTTTAAACTGCCCCCTGGGGGTGTGAATTGGCAAGGATTCACAAAAACACCAGTCCACGAGTTTATTTGAGAGAAAGTAGGTCTGTCTGTCTGTCTTTCTGTCTGCTGGCTGTCTATGTATCTGTTTTATCTGTCTGTCTTGCTTCCGCATATGTTAAACAGTCCTTGAATATTTCCACCCTTGCTTTCATCAATCCCACCTAAACTCGGCTGATCCAGCTCAATACAATACAATTACCGAAGCCCAAGCAAGTGCGATCAAACGGCATTAGGATCATATGGATTAAGTGAACAACGTTGACCAATATCTTAAACAGCCTTAATCGACACACAACTGGCAGGCTCAAATCTGATCCAGAAATAATACTAATGTATTATAAGGTAAAGCTAGGAACAAACACATTAAATTCGTCCCTATGTGCAGTTGACATTAAACATCAAACATAAGTTGCGGCATAAGAAAAGACTTCTGTAACCTGAATTTGATTATTGCAATGTTTCCCCGCTATACCGTTCTTTTATCATCATCATCATCATCATCATCATCATCATCATCATCATCATCATCATCATCATCATCATCATCATCATCATCATCATCATCATCATCATCATCATCATCATCATCATCATCATCATCATCATCATAATATCATCATTATAATCATCATCATCATAATATCATCATTATAATCATCATTATAATAAAGCGCGAATTGCGTGGGCTATCATGCTTCTCCACACCTTGCTATCCCCTTCCGTGCTATGAAACAAGACTGCTAACAATTTTCTCTTTCTGTCTTCCTCTATCTCTTTTTCCACAAATCATTCCGGTTGTAACAACATGCTTTATTTTTTGTCTTCCCAAACATAATGAGGCCAAAAAAACAAATGAAGACTTCCTCGTTCAGATATTTATGATAAGTTGTCTTCGCGACTTAACCTCTCTCAAAATGTACAAATTACTAATTCTGGCAGTGCAAGGAATATTCAACATTCTTCTCTAAAACCACATCTCCAAAGCTATCGGGGATGCTTTTTTCGCTCGGTTACTAATTGTCCATGTTTCTCAGCCATGTAAATTCTTTTTTCCTAAATTCCAATGACAAGGACTTATTGCATCAAATGTTTTTCATTACCACGTTTTAATAATAGGATTGTGGGAAAAAAAGGGAAACCTTGGCGTATTAATACTACATATGCGCTTGGCGTCGCATGCCTTGAATAAGGGGATTCATTTTTGTCTCTCTCCCTTTCTCTCAGCCATGTTCCCCTCTTCAATGCATACAGCTGTGGCTTTATCTTTTGGAAAATAAAAATTAAAAAAACCCCGAGAAATAAAGTTAAGAAAAAGTTCTAATGTTTAATAGTTCTGCTTCTATTGTTCTATTTTAAGTTCTCCGGATGTTCTCTTCAAGCAGAAAACGGGGAATTCAGACTGCCCGCTATCTCCAACCTTGCCTAAATCGATAACGGCTATTATTAAAATAGAGAATGTTTTATTAGAATGGAAAATCTGGGATAATCAGATAAAGGTAAAGATACAAATAAATTAAGGTAGGATCGGCAAATTAGGCCCGATCCTAATGAGAAGAAGAGTCTTTGTATTCCGAGGGTTTATTTGTCTTGCGATGTGTTTGCGTATCTGAGAAAAGCTTTATTGAAATATCGAGCTGGCAGGCGCCTGCAGTTGCACGGCTTTTCTTAATATCATTGGCAAATAAAATTATTGGATGGTTTAAGATAATTTGCAAATAAAATTAACACAACACAGC
Source organism: Cepaea nemoralis (assembly GCA_014155875.1). Taxonomy (NCBI): domain Eukaryota; kingdom Metazoa; phylum Mollusca; class Gastropoda; order Stylommatophora; family Helicidae; genus Cepaea; species Cepaea nemoralis. Next base: position 4,836 of record JACEFZ010012870.1, read on the forward strand.
GCCCACTATAGTCTCCCTGATGAGAGGCTTGTAGTTTGTCAAGGCGTTTTTCTTTCCCCAACTTGCAAATATGCGGACAATGCGCCAGCTCATGGACTCATGTCTTCTGCAGTTTACGTACGAACGTAGATGCTTGATGATCGCAGTCATTATTTCTGTCACTTACTTCTTTCTTGCTCCTGTTTTCTTCTTATTTTGTAATTCCCCGGGATTATTTTATCTTTCGTGTAATAGTATTTCGCGTTCTTTTCGGTCATATTTCAAATATTTTTCCCATGTTTCTGAATATTCACCATCGTTAGAAAAAAATCATCTTTTTGATGACGCACTTAAGATGCCAGCGTGGCCGAGAGGTCTATTGCGCTCGCGCTTAATATTCATGTACGCTGACAGCGGGTTAGAGGGTTCATTCTACACCGGTCAGTTGCACTCAAACGTTGACTTCTTCCTCAAAAAGCAATTGCAAACATTTCTTATGGCCCATTCCATGTGGAGCTGGTGATCATGTCTGTCCACAGCCTTCCGTCTTTCGTATTTCCAATCAATACTGATAAAGACGTTCCTCCATACCATGATGTCAAACTGCCCAGCATCTTCTCTTTTGGTGTCCCCCTGCCTATCTTTCCCATCAACCCTTCCCGTTGTGACGACATACGCAAGCTTTTGTGGCAAAGTGTTCAAGCCGTTTGACTCGTGCTCCGAAGGTTGTGGGTTCGATTCCGGGCCGCACCCTTCGTTTTACGAGTTAAATGTTTCGGAGACTCCTGTGGGTCGTCGCTAAAAGCTACGGAGTTCGTGCTTTGTGCGACGCTTTCCGTGCTGCGGAAAGAGACCGAGCCATATGGGATAAAACCCGGTCGACTTTTAAGCGACTTTTTTTAAGCGACTTCTAATGACACGCCCAAAGAATGTGAATTGTCCTCTTCTGGTGCGAATAACCTACTTTCGAACTACTGAAAATAAAATTGCATGAAAATCAAGATGGGGTGTATCGCAACGTCCTGCAAAAGACATTCAACATTGTTTACGATGCACTATATGTCTGCCAAAAAGAAGATTGGTGCAGGATGTGGCCGATGATCTCCAGATGGGTGTATCGGAAGCGGGGCATCTTGCTTATGACCGAGACATTTTTTTTTCCGGACGGTTGTTATGTTAGCAAAATTCCCGTAAAGAACATGCTACTGAATGAATGACCGTATGTCTCCTTCAAGCGTTCTTGTTCGCATTTTAAAGTAATGTTTAGGTAACATTGTTCCGGTCTTATCTATCAATGCTCGGTGTCTTTCTGTGGTAAATTATCCCCAAATGCAAGGATATAAGAATCTATTGATTTTGTTCTGGTAACGGATCAGTTTCATTGCACACGGATACATCCATAAGTGTTAAAGTCTCCTCCAATAGATCACCTATGAACAATCTCAGCACAGTTCACGAACTCTGTAATACTTGCGGGGATCCACAAATGTGCATCAGAATCACGCCTACTGCAAATATTATTTTGTGGATATGTTTACGTGTTCTTTTCGATGTTGAACTACCGATATATTTATAACATGTTCAACTTGCATACGGGTCCTCCGATTTTCCGCCCGTGTTTGAGAAGGATAGACGTCCAATCCATTACCGCAGGATCAGGGAGGAGTATATCACAAATAATATATTGTGTACAGATCCAAACAGTTCTTGCCGTGTATCGAACCATATCTGTACCTGTTACAGGTGGACCAAGTACCTTTAAACCAATCTGTTATCTTTAAATTTATCTAAGATTCCCACTAGCTAATACTAATCAGGAATTCTAACAGTGTTATATAGTCAAGATGTTTGTAAAACAATGAGAGAGCAAGCAATGCGCTTCGATTTCTATGTCACTGCTATGGACCAGTTTTATTCTTGACTTGATCTTGGGACTTTTGAGAAGCTCTCTCTCTCTCTCTCTCTCTCTCTCTCTCTCTCTCTCTCTCTCTCTCTCTCTCTCGCACTCCCTCACTCTCTCACTCACTCTCTCTCTCTCACTCACTCTCTCTCTCTCACTCACTCTCTCTCTCACTCTCTCTCTCACTCTCTCTCTCTCTCACTCATTCTCTCTCTCTCTCTCTCTCTCTCTCTCTCTCTGGCCATGTGTTTAAGCAATATAACTACTTGCTTCTGTAATGCCTCTCTTTCTGGCTGGTCAGCGAGGAAACAAATACCTACTGCTCACTGGACTAGCTAAGCCTGGCTGATAGTGGGCCAAACAGTTTTCTGATATTTTTTTTTTTGGTGCATATCCTATTTACAGGACATCGCTGTCAAGACCAGCATTTTACTGCTGTTGTTGATGACTTAGCAAGTTTTACGTTCAGTAGTTTGGCATTGCTTTCTGAACGACCGGCTTCCAAACCAACACGTTAAAACCCCAGAGTCGACACAGTCTGCTGCCATATCGGCCGCTGCTATGTTTCGAACGCGTGGTAAGCGGCTCAAGAATAACGTTCGCAAGCCTTTAGGCCACGGAGACCGGCCATCTGATATTACTTGGACAAATTCAATTTTGCTGGCCAATGAACAAACATATACCCAATGAACATTAGACAAGCTAAGTATGCCAGTTCAGTGAAGGAACACATATCTTACGGTCATTCGTCAAACTAAATATAGCTGGTCAGCGAAGAAACACACC